>JBBPBX010070038.1:0-18696 GCA_038048925.1 Garcialebias charrua
TGGAGGAGGGAGTGGGTCATCAGGTATGGGAGGGGGCAGCGGAGGCGGTGGGTTCTCAAGGTGTTTACTCATGAGACCCAAACATTTTCTCTCTTCTTCAAAGAGTCTGTTCATTGCTGATGCACGCTCTATTCGACAACTGTTCAGTTGGACTCTTAACCCATCATTTTCACGTTGTAACATCATGTGCTGTTCTTGTGATTTTCTATAATCTTCTTGCAGCCTTGTGTACCGTAGTGATAATGATTCCAGGGTGTCCGTGCATTTTTCCAGCGCGTCTCGTGCCTCCCCACAATCCGCCTGAAGCGACTTGTATTGATGGTAATACGTATCCTTCTCCACCACACATTTTTCCAAATCATCTTGTGATTGGTCAAAATCCCTTTTTAACACTTTGCATTCTTCGTAGAGACTACGCGTTTGTTCAGCGCTGCCAATACTCGACTGTGTTAAACTCTTTACCTCCTGCTGTAAAGTGGCAACCTCCATTTGTGCTGTTAAACATGATGTAGAGACAGCCCGGCGTACAGCAGTTTCAAAGTCTAGCTTGGCCTTTAACAGAAGGCTTAATTTAGCCAAACGTTTATCTCTGTCTGCTTTCTTTTCAGCCGTTGTGGTTCCAGCTGTTACAGTTTTTAATGCACTGTCCACATCTGCTTCCTCCATCAACTGTGTCTCTTCATGGTAGTTTGTGATGGGCCCTGTGAGTGAAAATAAGGCACATTCGATCCAATCTGCTTTGGTCGGGTCGTGGCCTTCAGTTGGCACAGGCTGCCCCGTATCAGTGGTGTTAGGGGTCTCACCCTCTGCGCCTGCCATCTTTTATCTGGATTTTCAGTGAAAATAAAAATAAAAGATGCTCTGTATTCGTTACTCTAAACTTTTCACTATTTGAAAATAAACAGGAAAGTTTAAATGTACACAGGATAACTGGAAGATGATGTGTCAGAGAGAAGGAAGAGAGGAAAAAAAAAAATTCAGTTATCTGGAGTGAAAACTGTACTTTTGTTTGTTATTTTAAATTCTTTCGTATTTAAAATAAGCAAAAATGTTTGTCTGTACCTCTGTTATTCTAAATAATTTATTTAAAATAAACAGGAGTTATTGTTTGTGTACAGAACAAATTTAAAAGCTGGTAACTCACCATAAAAATGCTGACTTTTTTATGATGTTTTTAAGAAAACTCATCTGTCAACGTCTATTAACCAACAGGGGGCAGCTTCGAGTCGTAATTTTAATCACGAGGAAACTGATTTTTCTAATCAGTATTTAAACTAAAAACAACCTTTTCAGAGTTAGTTTCTAGTGTATCAGTGATAAACGCTCGAACCGCGTTCTTGTCAGAGACAAATCTATGTCGTTAGACAGTTTAGATGGCTTTAAATGAATGTTTAAACTCTCAGTGAAACTCAGTTTGTTCTGTCAGCGTGTGAACTGCTTGTCACCGTGTGTGTGTGAACTGCGTCTGATTGTCACTCAATGTGCATCAGGAAATGACGACAAGAATGGGCGGGCCAACGCAGCGTGCGTAGCGCGTCACCAGCTTCGTACGTGAGCGAGGCGGAGCTCGCTACAAGATACGTGACGTCAACAAATCAATCACAGCGTATGCAGTGTATCACTCATGCATTCATGGTGAATGTAGTTCTTACCTCCGACCACGGCAGTGCCGGAAATGACGACAAAGTGGGTTGGTCGCAACGGCGTGCGTTCCCACTACAGCGAATCAGCGCTCGCCACGAGTGATTGACAGCTCACAGCTCTCGTTCATCCAATCACAGCTCATAAACAACGTGTAGGACACGTCTATGTAACGTTAGCTTAGCACGCAACTCTAGACTCTTAAACAACTCAAACGCTCTAAATAAACTTCCCAAAATTCTGAAACGTGGCAATCACAATTAAAACAGGCACGACTTAGCTACATTCAGTAACCCAGCACTTCAGCTGCAGAACAAACACGGACTCGCTCGGAGCCACTTCAAGGTCGGTTCCGGTCCACTTTTCAATGGAGCAGGAAACGGGTCTGACAGAACCCAGCCGACACGTTCTAACAGTAATATGCTTTTTCGACCTGCTCTAACTTGCAAAAATACCACACACAGCAATCTTGTAGATGTTAAAGTAGCTTTCAGGCTTTTGACTCGGCGGTCAAACAAAGCGTTGTACAGGAGTCTGCGTGAACTGGACCGAACAGGACCAGAACCCCACAGACCACGGGCTGACAAAAACCTCACCTAAAAGCTTCCAACAGCGTGTTAAGGAGTTGAACAATAACAATCTCTCAGCTTCAAATGATAAAAACAATGCAGAATCTGCCTGTCTTGAACACCTCAGCCAAAAATTATCACCTTCAGAGTCCAAAAATTGGAGTAATCATGCCAACATAACGTTTCAAGTTCATGAGAGATCACAGATATATCAATAAACTTTCAGAACCACGTACGAGGGCCACCAGATGTAAGAATTATGAGGAGGTCAATATTAATACTGACCTCTTTATCCTTAATTAATCTACTTATTCAGATTGAATAGTAAATTCACGGATTCTGTTCTTTTTCAGTTTACCCAATATCTCTGTGATCTTTATGATGGATAAATAAACAGAGCCATTAAGTGACAAAGACGTTAACTTAGTTTGATATGTCAAAGAGACACTATCATTTATTTAAAATAAATCAACTAAATTAACACCATTACACTTGATTGACATGATTTCACTTTCTTTCAATTTAAAACGTCAGCACACTTAAATTCAACACAACAGACTTCAATATTGGATGTTAACATATTTAGTCTGTGGGCTCTTCAGCTTAATTATAGTTTCCAGCTTAGATAGAGAGGGGAAAGAGTAGGAGGAAAGATTTAAGAAGAATTGGGAGGTTAAGAGAGGAAGTTTATCTTGCATTTATGAAACCAGATGACACTCTTCCGTACGCGTCCAGCTAAGATATCATCACACCTCCAGCAAGCAAACAGCTGCTCCTTTACCTTAAGACGTCCGCCTTGGTTCTGGCAAAGAGCTGTGGTCAGCCTTGGACTGACGAGTCGTCGGTCCCGCAAGTCCAAGCTGGACTCCAGACGTGTTTACCTTGTCGGTGTCGGTGATACTCGCTTTCGTCGGCAGAAGCCGTGACAGTCGTGGTTTCTTGGCTCAAGATAATTTATTCCAGGAAGGAATAACAAAGTTTGAGCTTACGCTTATTCGAAGTGGACTCATAACAGCCTGTTATCAGTCCTTAGCTGAAGACGCAGGTCGTTAGCTCTTGACCAAACGTACCCAGCTCTTTGGGAAAGGTTCACATCTCTTTGAAATTCCCAGCAAACTCTGAAGCGTTCTCGCACAGTTAGAACTTAAAAAGCAGGAACAAAGAGAGGAGTTCACTTGCCTTATCAGGCCCAAGGTTACAGCCAGGGCAGAGGGAGATTTGTTTAGGAAAAGGGCAGACTCATAGACTCCAAGAGGAAAACACTTGGATTAGTGTCTTTAACACTTCTAAACAAAACCGTCCGGTCTCTGTGACCCGAGACTTCACCTTTAAACACAGCAGTGAACACAGTTTAAACCTCACAGAATAACACAGCTTAAAAGCACACATCATGAAAATGACAAAAGTTATTCTTTTGATCACATCAGCCTAAAATCAAAGATAGAAATAGTCTCTTATTGGTGACTATGTTATCAGATTATAGCTAAATGAATGATTTTGTAGTAAATGTCTTGCTTTACTGAGAGGTCAGTAAAGGTCATCACTGGACAGTTCAAAAACCTTAATTTTGACCCTGGGTAGGTCCACTACACATTTATTATGGCATTACACATAAACAACAGCAAAATTATGCTAAACACTTTGACTAACATATAAGCTCTGATCAAAAACAAGTTTTGCATATGTAATTTTTTCTACTATTAAAAAAATAAAACATCTTGACATCTGCGTGTGAGTGGAGCCTCCTAGTGGTTGGCCACAGTATGAGTGTTTGGAGTGTGCGACCATAGCCATTACAATGTATGCGCCTTGTCATTCCGCAGTCTTTTACAGAACTCGATCCGTAGTGTAGCTCATTTGCGCATGCGCTAAAAGGAATGCTTTCAGGTCGCACGGATCACTGTTGAATACGCTAGATTAAGGAAAATGTACTGGTATAATTCCATTTATGAATGAGAACTGTCCAAGTGTTGACTGTCCAGGGAACTGGTTGATTATTCCATCCTTATCAGAACTCCTACAGTGCCCTTGAGTGTCCTTGGACATGCTCACCGCTCTCGTCATCCCCCCTCCTCCCCGCAGAATGTCTACGTCGCTATGTGCTTGTATGTGCAAGGTGGTTTTTTTATATTAGAGTTTTTTATCTCAGCCGAGAAGAAAAAGTTTGATAGGAATCATTTTGCCTCCAATTCCTACATGTGTCCAGTTTCACTACTTTTGTCTGTCTAAACAGATCTCCCTTGTAAATGAGTCAGGCTTAATGTGATTTATCTGTCTAAATAAAGTTTGAATGAATGAACAATTTACGTACTTAGAAAAGCAAAGTAAGTACTTTTCTAAGTAAATTGACAGTTTTATTAATAAAGAATGGCGATCCGTGCGACCCGGAAGTACACTTCGGATCGTGCTTCCGTAACAGATACAACTTGGGCGAGATTGATAAACAGGAAACGGGGCATGAAGGGACAAACTACCTACTACCACTCGTCTTTTGCTTCATGCAATCCACGACTCACAAGATTTATAAACGACTTTAGAAAAAAACAAGCCCAAAGTCTATGGATTTCAGATGAGACGGCAGGAACAGGATGTGAGCTGGCGCCAGGAAGTGCAGAGCAGAACAGCCTGCCCACAGCTCCACCTACAACAGGAACGGGAAGGAAAATAACCAAAAGGTTTGTGCCTGTGGCATGCAGAATCCTTACCAAATCTGTGTGTCAAGTCCACATGGACATCAACAACTGAGTCCACAGACATTTATTTGTATACGAGTGGGATGGGAAAATAAAAAGGTCTCTTTTAGCAGTTTTAACGGAGGCTCAAAATGCAGGTACAGTAAAATAACCCTGACTTTCCAGAAATGAGCTTTATAAAGGAGGCAGGCGAATAAATAACACTACAAGGGATCAGGAATTTGAAGTTTCTAAATGATTCATAATGAAGAAGCGTGTGTCATAAGTGTCATTGGTGGCACCTATCTTGCCATCAGCTGAATTCTCACCCAGCACTGTGGCTCCTGTGGCAGGTGGTTGATGTTCTGCAGGTCATGAACTTCAGCACAGATGCTAATAGAGGAGTGAAAGCAGCTTTTGCTTCTCCCTGCCTGCCTGAGTGACACTGATCTTGCAGCGGAGAGACAGACTCGTTCCTCAGAGAGCACATGTACAGAGCAAGGCTACATTTTCCTTTTATCGCTCTGTGAAAAGGTCACCTCTTACCTCTTACACTCAAAGAGCAACAAATCTCACTAGCTACAGGGAAATGGTTGTTAACTAAAAACTGGCAAACCTTTGCGATCCTTATGTCCATTTAGCCAAGAAGTTGAGGCGTAAGTTCCTTATTTTTTTGTATCTTGTCAGTGGGGGAGGGTTTAAGCAGAAATTCCCTCTTTCTGCTTTCAGTACTCGCCAGCTGTTGTTCGGTGAAACAGGTTTTTAATTGTGGTGGAATAAACAGCTTTATTTGGTTTGATAAAGGGATCAAAGTTGAACTCATTGCAGAGAGAAGAATGTGGATGCAGGATGAGGACAGTGCAGCTGCAGGTAAGGCTCAATCATCAAGATGTTTGAAGGAGTCTCATTTCCTCCAGTTTCGACTCCTGGGTGTAAAATAAAAGATGTTTAGTTATGGTGCTAATCCCCTTGAAAAGAAGAAAGCAAAATAAAATGACCTTCATATTTAAAATGCTTCCATTTTATGTTCTTGTGCTTCTTCTCTTCTTCATTTATGTTAATAGACCTTTTACCAGTTGACGTCATCGCGCATGCGCACTCGCATTTTTCGAGAATTAGCCGGAAGCTAGGGCTAACGTGTGAGGGTTTTCAGTACTGCCGACGGTCGCGATGGGGAAATATGATTTTTGTTGTGTTTATAATTGTTCGAGGCAACGTAAACGCGTAAAAGAAAAAGGTGCCAACTAAATTCAAACTTTCAACAATATCAAAGTCAGAAACCTGATGACTTTAGATGAGTTTGAAAAGGCTAAAGTTAAAAAAAATTACATTTTATACATACACAAACTCCATTTTTAATGCATTTTACAAAAGATGCATGAAATGTGAAATAAAATATTAAGTATCCTGTTTGAAGTTTTCTAACTAACCTTAGCTAACAGTTTGCTATACTGTATACCTCTGTCGTAAATAGCCCCCTGTTAACTAGTGCTCGTGATTATGATTAAAGTATAAACACACTTCTTCTTTTCCGGGTCGCGGCGAGTCGATGATGCTCATGTGCAGCAGTGACTGTGCGAGAGGCGGGGAACACCATGGAGCGGTCACAAGTCTATGAAGATACATCAGTCTCAAAAGTACCGTAATTTCCGGACTATTGAGTGCACCTGAATATAAGTCGTGCCCACTGAATTCAAATTTTTATTTATTTTTTGTACATATATTAGCCACACTTGTGAATAAGCCATGGGTTGTAATATTAGATATTTACACAGAGAGATGTTTTAAACTTTAAGTTAAATATGTACCGGGGGTGATACACAAATATGTATGTTTTTTTTTCTTCCTGAACAGTGCCTATAACAGCTGGTTAAAAAATAAATATACCGGTAGTAGCCTACCAGGACGTCATTGATCACTATCTTCACGGATGGAGGACAACTTGTGCTGTCCTCTTCATCACGCATCACCCTCTTCAAAACTCTTTGGTGATGGAGGACTTCTTTTACACTGCTCCGTGGTCAGGATCCAATGGCAGGGAGAGAGGGGAGGAGAGAACAGGAAAGGGGAGGAAACAAACCATGTTGCTCCCCCTCCCCAGTGGACCAATGAAACCAAGTTTCATTGGTCCAATGTGACTTGCTCGATAATTTCATTGGCTAGAGTAAAAATAAAAAATGAACTTTATTTAAACAGGTAGACTAAATGAGTCACGAGGACCCACCCCCAAGAGAGATATGTATTGGGCATGTACTGTATGTGAGCGCCCGTTTGTGACGAGGCTAAATGTTTTGTCAGCATGAAGCTCGTTAACCCTTCAAAAATAAAATTCATAAATTAGCCGCAGCATTGTATAAGTTGAGGGGTTCAAAGCGTGTGACAAAAGTAGCAGCATATAGTCTGGAAATTACGGTAGTCACACAAGTGTACAATGAGATTTGTACGTGTCCAGTAAGACTCGCAAGCGCACTACAAGTTCTACAAATGCATTAACGATTTTTCTAATGTGCACATTTCAGTTGGCACAAGTAGGAATATTCTGCACATTTGAAAACTGGTTACATGGTATATGCATTTGTAAAACCAGGGCCGGCCCAAGCCTCCATCGGGCCCTAAGCCAAATTTGGTTTGGGGCCCTCTACCGGTATTTATGTTAATAATGTGGATTACTGCAATCAACAGTCAGATGATCAGATCATACCACCTAACATAAATTGTTGTAACTCTGAAGCTAGTTAGATTTATAGTCGACGTGTCGCGCAGCGCGCGAGGGTGCGCGTGCCAAAAGTGAAGCAATATCGCAGCCTCCGCCCCTGCGCGTTGGCCCCGCGCGTGGGATTAGCGCGTGTCATGCACCTCTGAATTTTTGAAACTCCGCAAGCCTAGTGCGCGCGCCGTGGGCGCTACGATTTGATTGACAGGTCCCCACCGACAGCCTTCACCCTCTTCACGCCGGAGCCTGCAGCTGTCTGCGCCGCTGTGGTCGTGGAGACGGCGTCGCGACGCATGGAGGAATGTTTTGTGACACAAATGTATTAAATTCTCCTTCATTCCTGATCTGGAGTCGGACTTTTCTTTTGTTTTTTCGCCAAAAGTCACGTGATCGCTTTCTCCTCCGCTGACTCCATGCATTAAAACCGCAAATAAAGACAACAGTTCAGCACGCGAGCGGAAAGCTATTTGTTTTTGTTGTGTGATTTCAAACAGTTCTTCTTCTACGGTAGATTTCTTCTTCTACACCTTTCTTGCAACATATGCACAGGTTTTAGAGGGTACTGCCTCCTGCTGGTCCGTAAAAGAACAGCACTTTGCCATGCGCCGCTGTGCGTCAACCATAAACACAGTGGCAAAACTGTGAACGCATTTCGCCGCACGGCTGAGTGCACGCGCGGCGCGCGCGCTCCAGCCTGCGGACCAAAGCGCAAGTATAACTAAGCCTTGACAGTCCTGTGTTTACATTATCCTATATGTATATACTAAAAGTAACAAACAAACAAACAAACAAAAAAACACCTGTATGCAATGTACTGTATTTTACAGCCAGAGTGTAATCTGGTTTATTATCTTTAATTGATTCCAAGGATCCGTCGGATAGTCGAACCTCGGATTCAGGAGGAGCAGTGTGGTTTTCGTCCTGGTCGTGGAACACTGGACCAGCTCTACACCCTCAGCAGGGTCCTGGAGGGTGCGTGGGAGTTTGCCCAACCAGTTTACATGTGCTTTGTGGACTTGGAGAAGGCATTCGACCGCGTCCCTCGGGGGGTTCTGTGGGGGGTACTCCGGGAGTATGGGGTACCAGGCCCTTTGATAAGGGCTGTTAGGTCCCTGTACGACCGGTGTCAGAGCTTGGTCCGCATTGCCGGCAGTAAGTCAGGCTCGTTTCCGGTGAGAGTTGGACTCCGCCAAGGTTGCCCTTTGTCACCGATTCTGTTCATAACTTTTATGGACAGAATTTCTAGGCGCAGCCAAGGTGTTGAGAGGATCCGTTTTGGTGACCTTAGAATCGCTTCTCTGTTTTTTGCAGATGATGTGGTCCTACTGGCTTCATCAGTTCGTGATTTACAACTTTCACTGGAGCGGTTTGCAGCCGAGTGTGATGCGGCCGGGATGAGGATCAGTTCCTCCAAATCCGAGGCCATGGTCTTGAGCCGGAAAAGGGTAGCATGCCCTCTCCGGGTCGGGGAGGAGGTCCTGCCCCAAGTGGAGGAGTTTAAGTATCTCGGGATCTTGTTCACGAATGAGGGAAAACTGGAGCGTGAGATCGATAGGCGGATAGGTGCAGCGTCCGCAGTGAAGCGGGCGCTGTACCGGTCTGTCGTGGTGAAGAGAGAGCTGAGTCAAAAGGCAAAGCTCTCAATTTACCGATCGATCTACGTTCCCACCCTCATCTATGGTCATGAGCTTTGGGTTATGACCGAAAGAACAAGATCTCGGATACAAGCGGCTGAAATGAGTTTTCTCCGCAGGGTGGCTGGACTCTCCCTTAGAGATAGGGTGAGAAGCTCAGTCATCCGGGAGGGACTCGGAGTAGAGCCGCTGCTTCTCCACATCGAGAGGAGCCAGTTGAGGTGGCTCGGGCATCTGGTTAGGATGCCTCCTGGACGCCTCCCTGGTGAGGTGTTCCGGGCATGTCCCACCGGGAGGAGACCCAGAGGAAGACCCAGGACGCGCTGGAGGGACTATGTTTCTCGGCTGGCCTGGGAACGCCTTGGGATTCCCCCAGAGGAGCTGCTCCAAGTGGCTGGGGAGAGGGAAGTCTGGGCCTCCCTACTTAGGCTGCTACCCCCGCGACCCGACCCCGGATAAGCGGAAGAAGATGGATGGATGGATGGATGGATGGATTCCAAGGAACTGCAACAGTAATGTTCAAACTAATTTGTAGTGCAAAATCAACAACAGATAAAATAACTTAGATGCATAAATATAAATTAAACTGTGCAAAAACAGACAAAATAAAAAACTAAAATATCAAGGAAATACTTAAATAATGTAAACATTTACTTGAAACCATGCACGTAAATGGTTTGAAAAAATACATTAAACGTTGAATAATTAGTTCTTAAAACTATATATAAATATATGCAATAGTTTGCAAAACTGAACTTAAAATATTAAATAGAATCAAATATAAATCATTACTTAATTTTTTTAAATTCCACTTAGGGGGCCTCCTAGTTGCCCTGGGGCCCTAAGCAGCAGCTTACGGTAGTTTGCTTATGCCTTGGGCCGGCCCTGTGTAAAACCTTTGGTACACTTGTCTTATTGTACACATACAAATCTCTACTTCTGAGTCTGATTTATCTTAATACCAGTCCATCACAGAGACACATGGAGATAAACAACCATTCACTCTCTCACTCACACCTAGGGACAATTTAGAGTTATAAATCAGTCTAACATGCATGTTTTTGGTCTGTGGGAGGAAACCGGAGTACCCGGAGAAAATCCACTCATGCACGGAAAGAACATGCAGACTACTGCCAGAAAGGTCCCCAGCTGGGATTTGAACCAGCAACCTCCTCATTGTGAAGCAACAGCTCTTCTAACTGCAACACAAAGTATAAAAAGTATTTGTTGTGTCAGTGTGCCTCTTTGTTGACCATACAAAGGGAGAGAAGATGACAAAGGTAAAAATAACTTTTCTGCCTTGGTATGTAATGAAGACATCTTATATAAAGAAAGGAAAGAAAGAATACAAAATTAAAAAATAATCAAATAAAAAACAGAACAAGAAAGACAAGAAAAGAAAGTTTTAACAAAGCAGTTTCAGTTCACGTTCATCCCAATGATTTGCAAAACATGGAAGCTACTGTTTTTAGGATTTTCTGTGCGCTGCAGGGAAACATGGGAAGACGTGCAGGGAGAGAGAAACGATGAAATGTCAGAGCAAAGCAGGAGTAAAGGTAAACGTCAGGCTAAACGTATCAATAGTTAAAATCATGGAGCAGCTGCCACAATAACAATAATAATAATAATACAGGTAGTCCCCAACTTACGAGCGCTCTTACATACGAGGTTCCGGACTTACGAGCTGGCGAACGAGCAGTAAATTTGTAAAGAACATACAAAAAATACAGCACTTTTATGTGTTTTTAGATGAAAGTGTGTTAGCTAACCGTTTGGAAACAAGTTTCTGAGCATGTTTATGAACTAGTATGAACATTTGTGATGAAAAACGAGTGTTCGTAGTAGCGCTAGCATAAATTTTCCGACTTACGACCGAAAATCCGGACTTACGAGAACACGTGTTTCGTGTTCCGACGTACGAGATTTCATCTTACGAGAGTTGTAGGAACGGAACTCGCTCGTAAGTTGGGGACTACCTGTAATAGTAATAATAAATACTTTTTTCCCCATGACAACTTCAGCAACACCCTCCATCTACATATTTATCCTTTCCCACAACCTGCACTTGTTGCACACCAGAAGCAGCTGTTTCAGTTTCAGCAGCGGTTGCTTATATCAAGAAATTTAACATCAAGTCACATGTCAATGTGCATATTTTACTTAAAAAAACTTTAATTATTATGATTAAAATTGTGGTCGATCTTTCACAAATAGTTTGAAACTTTTGATATTTAAATAGATCGTCCTGCTGTTTCAACGGCCCGCTGTCCAGAAACAAAAGATGGGCAATCATGTATCTGCATGTTTGCTTGTAGGGTTAACAAAATATCTCATGAAGCACATCTCAGATTTTATTGATGTTTTCAGAAAGAAATCATTAGATGCAACTCTACAACTCAATAGCTTTTGAAGTCTGCTACAGCAAACTGACCCTAGCCAATTTAAAAGTGTCTGTAACTTAGTTTTACAGATATTGAGCTAAAAAAATTTAATTGTTGAAAATCATCTGTAACACAATCTAACAAACCGAACACATTCTGGCAACGTAAAATAAGACGGCGCAAAATGTGTTGCATATTAGACCAAAATAGTTTTAATTCCATCATTTGTTGACATAGGGTGATCTTAGTAGGATTAAAAATGCTATACTTTTGGTTATTTCTGGATTTGAGTATATTGTCAACACATTTACAATTTTTTTAATCAAAATGTCAATAATGTCTGATTTCAGAAGAACAAAGCTCTCAGAATCTCTGCAGAACAAAGCTGCAGTGAATGTCTGACTTTCTGTAGGCCCTGATTTAAAATGAGTCCGTTGACACAGAAAGTGAAACCTGGATCCTTCTGTAATTTCACTTCCTTCATTTTTCTGACTTTCCCAACGCTTCTGGAAGTTCCTCTCGCAGTCACGTGAACGGGATGTGAGACTCTCCGGCCGTCTCAGCTTCAGCTGAGCGTCAAACCACACGTGTTTGCAGAGACCACAACCTGTAGCTCTGTTCTGTGTGAATTAAATGATTGGCTTCTGTCCACAGAGTCTGATGGAGAAAGCTGCTTATCTTCTGAAGACTGGGCAGATATCCAGGTAAGGCTGTTACACCTCAGGGAAAACCTGAATCTTCGTCAAGACCTTTCCTGAATTTTTGGGAAACAAACGCTAAAAAAAGACACTAGACAAAAAAATAAGTTAAGACACCAGAAAAAAAGGTAAAATTAAGGTGTAATTTGCACATTTGATTTGCAAGGTGCTGGCACATCTAGGGAAAAGCATCATCAATGCTGGGATTCCTAGTGGAGCAATAGTGTTATCAGGCAGTTGCCAGAGCATCTACAAGTCAGTAAAAAATAAAAATAAATTATGTCACCAAACACAAAGGGTGCCCAAAGAATGGATTGGTAAACAGTACTAGCGCTTGACAGTTTGATATGGATCACATTGTGGGTTTGCTTATGGTGAGATGGTGGTCGCATCGTTGCTCGGCGTGTGGGACGTAAAGAATCTTAGGGTACATGAGAGCACCCCACTTCCTGTTCACCCACATTAAGGGAGGATCATTGGCCCTCATGCACGAACCGTTCGTACGCACAGATTTGTGCTTAAACTGTGCGTACGAGTGATTTAGGATCATTTGTGGCATCCAACAATGTTTTCGTATCCTAGGATTTTTTTCAGATACGAACAAAATTTACGTGTGGTCCCGACCTGTCGTATATTTTACGAGGAGTCGGTCTGCTGTTATCCAGACGGCCTTTTCTCCACTAATAACTTTATATTTCGTTATTTAGAAAATATTTTGAGTTTAAAAACAATTAAATGCAACCACACATATTGGTTTAATTAAAGCGGCTTCAACACCCCCCCCCACGTCCACCACCTTGCGCCACCCGCGCGTGGCCCCCCGCGCCACTCATGTCGACCACCGTGTGCCACGCAACGCGCCCCCCGTGCCACTCATTTCGACCACCGTGTGCCACGCAACGCGCCCGCGCACCACGCCACGGCCCCCCGCGCCACTCATGTCGACCACCGTGTGCCACGCAACGCGCCCCGCGCCACCACGCCACGCGCCCCCCCCGCGCCACTCATGTCGACCACCGTGTGCCACGCAACGCGCCCCGCGCCACCACGCCACGCGCCACTGTCGACCACACACACACACACACACACACACACACACACACACACACACATACACAGCGCCGCTGCAGAGACAGGGGAGAAAAAAGCGAAACCAGCTTATTCAGTCGTTTCATGTCATTTTTAATATAAACTGCCTGTTGACTGTGGGCGCTCACTGATGTCATCTGTATTCTGTGTGGGTCTGCGCTCAGATCCGGGGCTGACACTATGATCAAAGGCGAGTCAATTTTAATTCGCCAAACGCGTTTGTGTGTTTTCTGACGCATAAAAGCCGGAATGAATGGACACTTCCTGCTCGCGGTGGCAGGAAACTATATCCTTATATGGTGTTTTGAGGGGTGGGAATTATGTAAATAACCTCCCGCGTGCACGAGCAGGTGAATAGAACAGGTGGGATTCATCATTATTTACACAGCTCATATACACACATTTCCTGACGATAGAAGACTTTGTTGGATCTGACGTGGCATGTTCGTACGAACGCTTCGTACGAATAAAAGTAGGAGACATTTAGGATAAAAATACGAACATTTTCGTGCATGAGGGCCCTTGTGTGCCAGACATTACTTTGCCTACCATCCAGACACAGGTGTTGGATTACTTGTGGAGCTACACCAGTGAAATGCTGTGACCACATATCTTGATTCTCCAGAGGAAGTACCGCTTTTCAACAAGACAACACTAATCTACTGTACACATAGTCAGACAGCACAGTTTATGGACTGGAAGTGGGGTCCTCTAGTCAGTCAAGTCTTGGATCTTTCCTCGGTCAAGCATGTGTGGGATCAGCTCAAATCTGCTGGGCCAGCCACAACAGATGTGCTACGAGAGAAGATAAAACATCTGCACGACTTCTTTCTGCACTAAACAGTGTCAGATATTCAAGCCCATGCTGGTTCCACACACAAGCTCTTTCACAAGACAACTCTGACTGGGACTTTGGCGACTTCTGAATGAACTGATGTGGTGAGTGGGGTTTGAAGCCAGCTTGCCCCTGATGCGCCTCTGTCCAAAGTGAGGTAGTAACAGAGGTGAAACAGCCGACATGTGAAAAAGTAATCTGGTGCCACGGCTCTGGCCTGTGTGACAAGCTGGTCGCTGATCGAACAACAACAAACAGATTTATTACCAAGGGAATATCAACAATAAAGCACAATAACTTTATACAGGTAGTCCTCGACTTACGACGTTTCGCGGTTACGAACGCCCTCCCATTGAAAAGCATTGTTCGAGTTACGCGGTTTATGCGCCTTTACACGAAAAAATACGGTACCGAAACTCAGCGAAAATTTACAGGAGGGAGGGTGAAGTGTAGCTGACGCAGTCAGTGGAAACTTACAGGAGACCTCATTGTTTGGACAGGCTGACCGGAGCAGAGGAGGTTAGGAGGGGCTAATGTGCTAACAGACCTTACTGTAAAACTCTGGACCGCTGAACCACGCGTGGAAAAAGTACAGGATACCTTGTTGTTTGGAGTGGAGGTTTACAAGGCAGAAAGGCTACAGCTGAGCAACGAGCTAACATGCTAACAGCCTTTGCTGTAAACACTCTGGACCGCGTGAAGCTGCAGGAAGCTGCAGAGCTCAGAGGTGCATGAGCTAACACGCTAACAGACGGAGGAAGAATTGACCAGCTCCCAGTAAGAAATTAACTCTTTTTTTCCTTCATTATGGCTCCAAATGTACAGTATGTGTTTTTTGATAATTATGTAGGGTACTGTGTTAGGATAGGCTGAGCACTTGGTAACTGTACAGTACCGTACATGTACATGTATATGGGGCAGCCAGTGTGTACCGTATTTGTCGGTATTTAATACGCTCCTGTATATAATACGCTTTGACCAATTATTGGAAATAAACCAGAAAAACCGTACATAATACGCTTCTGTGTTTAATACGCATCTATTATGCGTCACCGCTACGCGACGCGTCAGCACCTCGTTTGCCCTGCTTAAAATGGCGGCCACAGAAGCGAGCGAGCACCAATGGACTTCACAAGATTAACACGGTAAAAACAATTATTTCTTTGCGAGAAAAAATATATTTCTTAGCTGACATTATAGCACACGGGCTCCTGAGCTTAACCAAACTAACGAAATGTTCAAATCAGCTGGATTTTAAAAAGTAGTTCGCCGATTTTTATGCAGGCGGGTGGGGCGCTTTCTTTCTTTAAATTTAGCTAAATAAACGCTTAAAAATATATATTTCTTAGCTGACTTTATAGCACACGGGCTCCTGAGCTTAACCAAACTAACAAAATGTTCAAATCAGCTGGATTTAAAAATCTGCGGTGTGGTTTATGAGTTACGGTATCTTGCTAACAAAAACAGCTAACCTCACAGCTAAATGCAGCTACATCCAGAGCAGGAGGCGGGCAGCGACAGAGTCAGTCCGACCAGAGAAGGCTTTTTTTGGACACATGAGCTATAAACGGTCTGGAAGTGTCCGCTAGCAGACAAAAGTGGTCCTGCACCATTTTTTGGCTGAAACGAAAAACTGCGATTTCAGAGCGAAAAATGGGTCTAAAAATATGGGGAAAAATCCATAAATAATACGCTTCGGTGTATAATACGCAGGACATTCAAATGAGCAAAAAAACCTGCGTATTATATACCGACAAATACGGTATGTGTTTTTCGACTTACGTCGAAATCCGTGTTACGAACAGGCATAGGAACGGAACTTGTTCGTAAGTTGGGGACTACCTGTATCTAGTTTTAAAACTGAGTAAAACACAAGGAGAATCACTAAACTAAGTTATTTCATCATGTTTTTCCTAAGTAATACGAGGCAGACGTCTGTCGCACATTAACCTCCTGAATTCTTGCATACGTGGATGCCAGGTCCTAGGAGGTTAAAGGTGTTGGTGCACTTCATGTCAGCCCGGCTGAGTTCTGCTCCACACCTCTTAGTTCTGCAAAGGTTGTTTGATTTCTTTAAACCAGTGTCGGCTTCAATGGTGATTTATAAACGGCTAGAAAGATCCTAAAGTCGAACTTGTCTGTACGGACATTTCATGGAACAGTTTAATAAAAGAGCTTGTACTGACATGGAACCAGCAGTGTCTGTTCTGCCTGTTAATCGTTTGATCTCATTTTTAATCACTGCTGTACAGTCACATTACACGTGTAGTTTAATATTATTTTCACAACCTCGTCTGGGTGCAGAACGGTTCCTGTAGCTGAGTCAAGACGGAACAAAGTCTCCACTACTTGTAGGAGAAAAAGTTATTTTGGTGCCTCAGTTTAGTGTGAGTAAAATAATCTGTATCTATTTGATCTTTCAAGTCTGATGCATGTTCCCTGTTTTGTTGTGTTGACGGTTAGTGTGAGATCCTGGAACAGCAGAGGGATGAGGCCAATCAGAAACTCACTGAACTGGAGGAAGGTGAGAATTTTAGGATTTTTAACATGCTTTCAAGAACAGATTGATTTAATACTGCAGATCAAATGGAAAATATATGATTAAAAACTAACAAAAATACTAAAAAAATAGACTTCCAGCAACAAAAACAACCAAATAAATACAGTAGTCATTATCTTTGTTAAATAAAACAGTTAAAAACAGAATGTTGAATGAGACACAAAAACCACACAGACAATATCTGAGACAACACAACAAGACCACAATGATACACACTAGAAGAAAAAAAACACAAGAAAAGAAAAAACAAGCATAAATAAGTCATTTTCCAAAGCAATGAAGTCAAAAACACAATATTAGAAACAAAGAAAAAAAATCACAGCAAAGTTTCAGACAACAACAAAAAATAAGCCAAACAATCTAAAAATACACAATTAAAAAACACTTTTGAGAAATATACAAACAATGTAACCAAAAAGACAACACTTTACAAAATGTAGTAAGCTAAAAACAATTTTTACAGTATCTTAGGGAATAAAAAAAACATTTTGTTTATTTTCTTGCTGAGTTCCTAAATATTTCAGTTTGTAAAGGGATTAAAGTGTTTCTTGAAATGTGACTTTTGTGAACACAGTGACTTTATTTTTGCTGTTCTTGATTGTTGGTGTTACTGAAATGCTGTATTTTTCTCTTTATATTTTCCTAAATGTGTTTTGTTGAGAATAAAAAATAATCTCAAGAAAATTTGTCAAACAGAAAGTAGAAAAGTTGACAGAGAAACATATGTCAGATGTGTCACTTTATAATGTTCAAGAAGATTATTCTTGAGGGGCAGTTTGTTTCACAGTCAGTAGGCACACAGAACATTCATACTAGACAAGATATTGAGATATTAAAATAGTACATGAAATCATCACTGTTCATTGAGAATCCTGATCACTACAGAGATGAATGAGTTTTTCAGTCTGTTCATCCTACATCTGGGCTGCAGATATCTGCGTCCAGATGGAAGCAACCTGAACTCACCGTGGAGTGGATGATCAGGATCTGCCAGAATCAGCCTGGCCTTGCTCACTGACCTTGTCTTGTGTAGGTCAGTGAGGTTCTGTAGGACTATGCCAGTAGTTTTGCTGCACATCCTGACAATCCCGGAGAGATTGGCCCTCATGCACGAACCGTTCGTACGCACAGATTTGTTCTTATACTGTTCGTACGAGTGATTTAGGATCATTTGTGGCATTCAACAATGTTTTCGTATCCTACGATTTTTTTCAGATACGAACAAAATTTACGAGTGGTCCGGACCTGTCGTATAATTTAGGAGCGTCAGTCTGCTGTCATCCAGACGGGATTTCTCCACTAATAACTACATATTTCGTTATTTAGAAAATATTTTGAGTTTAAAAAAGTCACGCACCACAATTGTTTTTGACAATAGGTTATTCTGTTTGAACTAGAATTATAATTTTAAGTTTAATTTGTCTGGTGTGTCGCGCAGGCTTCATGAGTCGTGCGCTCCCCTTGGTCATCAAAGCCGCTCCTCATATTAACACCCAGGTACATAAAATCCCCATACACCGCCGCAGAACAAGTACGAATTAAGACTGATTTTCATGCTATTGCTGGACTGCTGTGCGAACACCATCGGAGCAATAGATTATTATATCTGATTCGAAATATAACCTGCAGAATGTGGTTGCGCGATGACCAGGAGGAGCGCGCATGAGAAAAGCTGCTGACCCAACACGTCCTCATGCGCTGCTCCACCGTGCGTCCATCTCCCTCTCAGCCACACATAAAAAAGAAGTGCCCAAAGTACCGATCTGTTCCGAGCCGAGTGGAACCTGCGCGTGTGTGCCACCCCCACCTCCTCTTCCCCCCTCCTCCGCCTCCATCACTTCGCCCTCAGCTCCGTGCGCCGCGTTGTGCAGGCGATGGAGCCGTGAGCCGCGCGCACTGAAGAA
>JBBPBX010070040.1:0-14034 GCA_038048925.1 Garcialebias charrua
AATATATACCCTATAGTCAAAAATAATTTGTCCAGATGTTTCAACTGAACAGTTGTGTATTTTGTTTGTGGAAAATATCTAATTGTGCTGAGTGTTGTGTGGAATAAAATCTAACTTTTACCATCAAATCCAAGTGGACAATCCTGTGACATACTGCATAATCAAACGACATAATACACTTTAAACTGAACACTGTTGTAATCCACAATTTCAGATGAACTTGTCCTGAAAAATATACACTAGTTTATGGCTTTTGACTGGACCTTGGATGTTTGCCCTTCAACCACAGCAGCAGAGAATGGGACATCATATCAATAAATCTTCTCTCTGCAAGTTGCTCTTGTTGCTTTAAGAGGCTCATTGTGAATATATGATCAATAAAAATTGTGTTTATGCAAAGTAGAGCTGAGCTTTCATTCACTCTTTCCATCAGTGCTGAGATAAATACATGGGTATTGTAAAGTCTGACACATGACTAAATATGGACCTCTATAGTTTACTTATTGCTCTTAGGTGCTAATGCAAGAGATTGAGTTTTCACTTAAAACTCCAACGTGAAACAAGCGTTGGCATAAAACCTGCTTCCTCATTAGCTATGTTTCCATCCAATTTAAATTCGATTTTTGAGCGAATTTTAGAAAATTTCGCTAAAATGTAAATTAAAATTATGAGGATCAGAAGTGTTTCCATTAAACTGGCTTGAAGCGCATCTGCAATGCCACGCAAAGCGTCTCTACGTCAGACGTCAGCGTCATTACGTCACACGTCAGCGCCATACGTCAGACGTCAGCGTTACGCACTTCCACAGTAAACAGGAAGTAGCGTTTGAAAACAGACATCTCGGCAAAATGGAGAGAATATTTCAGGTATGTGTTGCTATCGGGCAAGTTGTATTTATTCTGTCATGCCAACTAGTTTTAGCGATGTTACATGTTGTCCGGAGCGGAAACAGCTGATCAGTCACGTGACGTGAATGTTCGCTGCGGCAGAACTGAGTCGGCTAATCTGTTTCCATCTGTCGTTTAGCCGACTCAGCTCTGAATCGACTCCCCAAAAACTACCTCAAGCGAGCGTATAAACTTTAGAGCGACTTAGAGGAAGTTAACTCGAATTATGCCGTTTCCATTTAGCTTTTCTGATGCGATGCTTCATAATGCGCACCTAGAAACCTTGATGGAAACACGCCTAGTGACCTCCTCTTTCTGTGTCTGCACTCTGAAGCATATTACATCTGATTAGCTGATTTTCCATTAAGTATAGTGGCTTAAAGAGTGACAGTTTAATGTGTTTACACTTCTCTCACATGCGCAGAAACCCACATCAGCGAGGCTGGAGTTTTTATTCCCCCGCTGTCTTTAAACTGTGATTACATGCCTCTTTCTTTGCTCTTCTGGCACTGGTGTCTAAATGCTGATGACAGATTGAGTCCAGTGGAGAAACTAGATCAAAGAGATGCCAGTCTCTGTTTTGATTACATGAGATTTGAACCAAAAGCTAAAATAATAATGAATAAAAAGCTATGTATGTAAAGGCTAAGTGCGATTTGAACAAAATTTTGAAATGTGTTTCTTGCTTTTTTGCCTAAATTGACAGGCCTTATAGTGACTTGTGTTGCAGCGCCAAGCAATAGCTGGGAGGTGATGAATACTGTATATAGTGGCTCCATTTATACACTTCAGAAAGTGGTGGAGAAAATGCAATCAACTACACTCAGTGTAATGAAAAAGCTCCCAGCCAGCTGCTTTTGTGGGAGGCTGGTTGAATCAACACGCAACATCAATCCCAAAAGGTGCAACGCCTGCTGGATACAGTGCCTTTTTCAGCTCCACAGGTATTTGTCAAATCAAACTATCAGTCATTCTACTTCAATCACATGCTGCCACAAGGCTGCCCTAGAGTGAATAAAGCAGCAACACACCCACTCAAATCCCTTCCAAGTGTGAGTGAAGAATCCACACCCCCTTACCCCATGCTAGTCAGGACCAGCAGACATTTCTGTGCAGCAGAAATTGAGTTAAGTCTTGTGTCTGCCGTTGTCTGAATTAACACTTCATCAAGTCTCTCTATGAACATGTCACTGCTTACTGTACAGAGGAAAAGCCTGGGAATATGTAAATGTTATTGGCAAGGGGTTTGAGCCTACTCCTTGTGATCTGATCATATGTGCACAAATATTAGACAAGTGAGTGTTCTGACTCCATTTGTGACTATGCACATATTCTGAGCAAAGATCTTATTGGATTTACAGTAATAATTTCTGAATTCATGCAATCATGAAATTAGGTAGATTTTTTTTCCCAAAAAATATGTTGATCTTCATTCTAATGTCCCACAAAATGTGTCAGCATACCCAAGGTTCAACAGCACTTTGAAAGCCACCAAATCCACACATTCCCCAAATGGTGAAAAGCTGTGTACAAGGTGTCACATCTAAACTAACGCTAATACAAAATGTTGGTTCTAGCTGGTGAGAATATATAGATTACTAACATATCAACAATACAGAGGAATAATAGTATTAGTTTGGAAAAATATTTTCCAAAAGCAATTGAGTGTTTTTATAGGTATTGTTTACAGTGTCCTCTCAGTGATGACATTTTTTCAGCACAAAATCATAATTTGAAAGTGACAGGTTAAAATACAGACTGTGTAACACCACATAACTAAATAAGATGTAGTTTCTGTGTAATCTGAAAAAAAGGGACTCTTCAAGTTTGAGGTGTACAATAAATTAACTTGAAGACATCAGTACCTTCTGACTGAGTCATCATTCACCAGAACACACATTTTCTGTTATTGGAATTTTGCGCCATTGATTTGAAAGTGCCCCTATGAGAAAAGCAGAGAAGGAATAGGAACAAGATTGCATCATAAAAGCCTCTCCAAACCTGTGGATATCTTAACTGTACTTCAGTGAGGGATCTAAAAAAGAAAATAAATAAATAAATAAAACATGCAACAGAACTGGGAGAAGAACAAATTCAAAAACATTGTCATCCCATACACTGTTGTACAAAGTAGTATCTTCAAAATATTTCTCCTAACACAATGTCCTAGAGTATTTCAAAACTACCAGGGTTCTCAGACAGAGGTTGGTCCATTTTTTTGAACAAATCCCACAAACTCAAACTGAGTGGTGTGGTGTATGTAGTTCATTGTAGCGAGGAACGCTCAGACCTTTATGATGAATACATTAAACAAACTTCTACATATGCATTTATAGACAAAGCCAAAGTAGAAAAAGTTGAACTATAAAATATTCTAAATAAAATGTGAATCTTTGTTTTGAACTAGTTAGGGACATGTTTAAGTCAGATATGTATAGTTTTTTTCCACTGTATAAAATGAGAATGACTCCAGGTTGAAGGGCACCTGATGTAGACAATAGCCACCTTCTCAAATCAGCAGTAAGTACGTATATGGAGCACTGGTTTGGGCTGTTATCATTAAGGTTACTTACTACTGGGGAAAAAAACTAAAAAAACTCTTCAACCTGTTTGTGATCCTTTTATAGATTGGTTAAAGATAGGAATTTGCAGCATTCAGAACTTTTTTTTTTTGCTCATTCTATTCATACATATATAATTGTTTAAACTTTTATTTTTGCTTTGTACCGATAAATATTTTCTTAGCCTTCCTGTTAAGTTGTGAGTCAAATTGACTCATTTAAAAGGTAAAAAATAAAAAATAAATAGTTGAAAGTATTTTAATGCAATTTGACCCAGCAGTCAAAGTGAGGGGTAAAAAAGGTCAACTGTGAGACATATTTCACCTCAAACACACACACAACTTCTGCCTATGCTCTTTACTAGTAACCTGCACGAATGCCGGTGTTATGACCAGTGATGTCAGTTGTAACGCGTTACTTTGTAACGCGTTACAAAGTAACGCGTTACTCTGGTCGGACCACTTTTTTCAGTAACATGTAATCTAAGTCAAAGTCAAAGTCAAAGTCACCTTTATTGTCAAAACTGTAATATGTACAGGACATGCACAGGATTGAAATTGCATTTCTCTCTGTCCCTCGGTGCAACAGTAAACACTAAAACACTAAAACATTTAATAAACATAAGCATAAAATGAAATGATAAAAGTGTAATACTGTCCTGAGTTTTTGCATAGTAGTTTTTGCATAGTAGTAGTATGAAAGTATGAAAAGTTACACCAACACTAAAACACTAAACATTTAATAAACATAAGCATAAAATGAAATAACAAAAGTGTAATACTGTCCTGAGTTTTTTGCATAGTAGTATAAAAGTGTAAAAAGTATATCTATAAAATAAAATGAAAGTTCTGGCATTGACATTTGTAATAGAGTGACAAAGCAGCATATGAAGTTTATGTACACAGTATATGTATGAGGTAGTTGATATTGGTATAGAGGTAAAGTGGCATATGCAATAAGGCTAGTAAAAATATATATATATATATATATCAGCAGTAGTGTAGATATAAAAAGTAGTGTAAATGTAAACAGTAGTAATAAATGTAAACAGTAGTATTGAATGAAAACAGTAGTAATAAATGTAAACAGTGAATGTAAACAGTAGTATGACTATAGGCAGTAATGTAATGCAAACATTAGTGCAAATATAAGAAGTAGTGCAAACTGAATGAGCACATGACCATGAGTTGAGTGAATAACCCGTTTTGATGACACAGAGTCCAGTGTTAAAATATTTGTGTTGTGTGGTAATGTGTGAAAGTTTTTTGTGATTAAGGCAGTACAAGTGGGAGGGAGGACAGAGCAGGCAGAGAGATAAGCATCCTGACTGCCTGATGAACAGAGCTGTGTAAGTCCTGTAGTGAGGGGAAGGAGGTGCTGACAATCTTCTCAGCTGCTCTCACGATGTGCTGGAGGCTCTTGCGGCAGGATGCAGTACATGCACCAAACCACACAGTGATGCAGCTGGTCAGGACACTTTATATGGAACCTCTGTAGAAGGTGCACATGATGGGGATTGAAGTTCCAGCCCTTTTCAGCTTGTGGAGAGAGTAGAGGCACTGTTGAGCCTTCTTGACCAGTGAAGCAGTGTTCCTGCTCCAGGACAGGTCGTCTGAGACGTGCACTCCCAGGAACTTGGTGCTGTCCACTCTCTCCACTGTGGTGCTGTTGATGGTCAGAGGGGCATGTTGGGCATCCCTCTTCCTGAAGTCCACAACAATCTCTTTTGTCTTCTCCACGTTGAGAGTGAGATTGTTGTGTCCGCACCACAAGGCCAGGCGGCTCACCTCATCCCTGTAGTCCGTCTCATCGTTGTTGCTGATGAGACCCACCACTGTTGTGTCGTCCGCAAACTTGATGAAGTGGTTGGAGCTGTATGATGGTGTGCAGTCGTGTGTTAGCAGGGTGAATAGAAGGGGGCTCAGCACACATCCTTGTGGGGCTCCTGTATTCAATGTGATAGTGCTAGATGTGTTATTCCTGACCCGTACTGCCTGTGGTCTCCCGGTCAGGAAGTCTAGCAACCAGTTACACATTGAGGTGTTCAGCCCCAGTTAAGGGCCCAGTTTAAGGATGAGCTGTTAGGGATGATGGTGTTGAATGCTGAGTTGAAGTCGATGAACAGCATTCTGACATAGGAGTCTTTCGTGTCCAGATGTGTGAGAGCTGTATGGAGGGCAGAGGAGATGGCATCGTCGGTTGAGCGATTAGGCCGATATGCAAATTGGAAGGGATCCAGGGAGACAGGGAGGACAGATGTGATGCTTTTCATGACTAGCCGTTCGAAGCACTACATCAGGATAGGGGTGAGTGCTACTGGACGATAGTCATTTAGGCAGGAGGATGTTGCTTTCTTTGGGACAGGGAGGATGGTGGTGGCTTTGAAACAGGTGGGGACGATGGCCCGACTCAACGAGATGTTAAAGATGTCCGTGAAGACCGCTGTGAGTTCTCCTGCACAGTCCTTCAGCACACGACCAGGTATGTTGTCAAGACCAGAAGCTTTTCGGGCGTTGATCTTGATGAATGATCGCCTCAACGCGCCTATCGCGTTGCTATTTCAAAATCCAGTAATCAGATTAAAGTTACTTACTCCAAATTATTGTGCGTTACTTTTTTGTCATTTTCTGTAGTACTGTAATTTTATTTTATTTCCTCAATGCGTCTCGGTCGATGAGTGATTTAAAAAAAAGACGCAGAAATTTGGTCCTATGGCTATGTGAAACCTGACACCATGCAACGCGTGCGTGCGTGACAGGAACGTAAACAGACTGGACTGAGGTGCGCTCACACGAAGCTGAGAGAGGAGGAGACTCACTTTACTGCAGTTCAGTTACAATGGAGCCAGGAGTAAAAGGCCTTGGTATACTCTGCAAGACGCCCTGTCACACGTCTTTTACCCCCCGTTGAGTGAGCAAACATTGCGCAACTTTTGGCCGCACTCCCGCTGTGATCCCCCGGTGACAGCCCGTCTTGTACATGGCCCCCAAGCAGAACTCCGAGACGCCGACGATGCGGCTCGCAGCGTGTGATTGGTTCAAAGTTTGTGGGCGTTTTTTGTTTTTGCTTTGACAGACATGGATAGTTTTGAAGAGAAACTTGTCTGTGTGTGCGCGCGCACGCAAACCGTGCGCCTCAGCACACTTTGCGCATTGCACCCAACACACACACACACACACACACACCAATACATATATATATATATATAATATATAAATATATATATATATATATATATATATATATTTACGCGCGCGCACACAAAAGCATGCGCGCGCCTGCATGCACCCTTTAAAAGAAAGCAAACTCCGCTGTTAAACAACAAGCCGTGGTGGTCTAGTGGTAAACACGTTGCGCTGCCACTCCAAGGACGTGAGTTCGAATCTCACATGGTTGAGTTTTTTTTTTATAATACGGTTATACGGGTACAGCGTGCAAAACTGTAACTAAAGCCTATTTTTATTTTACAGAAGAGAGCCATAATAATTATTACAAGAAAACATTACTGCCATCCATCAAATGTTTTGTTTTACAAATTGAAATTGCTAAAGTTTTTTTTTTAATGATTTGGTTGACTATAATATTCTTTTATTATTGTTCAAAGCTCAGAATTTATGGTTTTGTGTGAGAAATCATTTAATATCTTATATATTTTTTTATATATGTGATTGCTATTTGAATTGATTGTTAATTTTGTTTGAAGAAGGGGCAGAAATAATGAGATTTTTTTCTTCTTCTGCCTCCTTTCATTTCATGTATTGTTTTGTTTTATAATGTGGTTTTGTAAATAATTTTCTTGTGTTTTTACAATTTGAAATGAATAAATTCAATAAAATAAAATAAAAAGTTGAACCGAGTGGGAATTGAACCTGAGTCTTTTGAGTGGAAAGCGGACGCGTTCCCCGCAGGACCACTGAGGCATTTGCATCTTTCAGAGGTCCAATTTCTTTTAAACAAACCACCTCTTATGAAATCCTGGTATGCAGTGGGAGGGAAGAGGGAGGGAAGAGGGAGGGATTTATTATAATTTATCCCCCACGTCTTGCCAAGTATAAACACTCAATGCGGTTGGTGACACACACTCAATTGCATCATCGCTGGGTTCACTCAACGGGGGGTAAAAGATGTGAGACACTAGTATAAACCTAGCTTAAGCCTCTCCGGGTCGGATCAAAGCAGAGAGCTGCACCGCTGCGACAGGAGGTCCCCCCCACCCACGACCAAAACAACTAAAGCCCGATGCAGAGCTCCGCGTTGGACCGAGCCCTGCGCCACGCGCGCGCGCTGCGCGTGGGAGGTTCACAGCAGAGCACAGCGTGAACCAGCGTGTGGCTCCAACAGAGCTCTGCTTTCTTCTCACGTTCTCTAACTTAACTAAGTTACTTTTTCAATGTAAATATGCCATCACTTATGACTTTGATGGGAACATTTTCTCTCCCCAGGGGCAAACTCCACCCCTATTGAGTAGACATTCAGCAGGGAAGGGGGAAAACATATAAATATTATCTGCAATGGAGTACTAAAACAATGCACAATGCAGATACATGTGATATTGTCATAGTCATAGCTTCAGAAAATGGGCAGCAGAAATGAAAAGATGACAGCCCTGAAGGTGCTGGAAATTATCTTCGATCATGACAGTGAAATATAAACTAAATGAATAGAAACTTCTAAAGAGAAAGCTCACAGTGGTTGGAACGGTCTGAAAGAACAGAGCTGAACTTCCTGCTGAGCTGCTGGCAACAAAGAGCAGGAGCCCTTAGCATCTTACACCCTACAGCACCAGGTGAATGACTGCACGCTGGCCGTTGGTCATCTTTTACAACATAATTGATCTATCAGCCAATAATGATTTGTTGTTTGGACAATACATTTTCCTGAGTGGAAGATATAAAAAACTGTACAAGAGGCACATGTTCCTAAAGGAGATGGGGAAGGTGCTTGTAATACCAAATTTAAAATGAAGATAGCACATTCCAAGGACCCTACTTCAGGTACAGTTAGGGAGATCCAGGAGAGCTTTTTCGGTGACGGGACGCTTTTTTTCCACTTTTTGCTACTTTTTCTTTTCTTTTGTTTATTGTTTAATGTATTTGTATCATTGATGTTCATCATTCTTTAGTTTGTAGCAGGTCGCTTTTGTAAATGAGCCCTCGAGGCTCAATGAGATTTACCTGACTAAATAAAGGTTGAATGAAAAAATAAGTGTGTCTATGTAAGAGCATGTCCTGTGTGCCTTTGGATGAGCAAATAACATAATAATCATCTTCTTTCTAGGTTGCTTCTTGGGGGAAAGGAAGGGGAAGAGTTGCCAGGTTTGTAAGGGATCTGATGATGTCAAGACAAGCATGACATGTGTGAAATGTGAAAAACTAATTTGCACATTTCACACTGTGATGACATGTCACTCATGTGCTGTGTAGATTACAAAACATATGCATCTTGTTCATTTCCACCTATTTATTTTTGTGTATTTCTGGTTTTAAAGATCACATGGTGTTTGCTACACAACATAATGACATCACTTGTGTACTGTGTAGACACAGACACACATGCACTGTGTTCATGTTGCTAACCCCTTATGCTGTTGTTTTTAGTTGATTTCTGGTTTAAATCAGTGGTTGAAAAAAGTTGATTTTCAACACAAAAATTCACGAATCGTTTTTCTTAGTTTTAAATCAATGGGTCAATTTGACTCCAAACAAAACAATGTCTTAAAGGTATTGTGACATGATTTTGTAAATTTGAATATTTGTCAGAACATATATATCTTATATCATTGAGCTCTGGTCGTTTTTGCATAATAAATTATAAATATATTAAATTTTTATTCCAAGTTATGGTAGTTTTTTTCTCTGGGATACGCCCCTAAAAATCTGCGCATTTCCGCAAAATGTCATCTTGACGTGACAACGGGAAGGCACGCTCCAACGTGCATTTAAATAATAATGGCGGAGCATGTCCTATCGCGTCTGAGATATCATTTTGAGACAGTAAATCTTCCAAAACTCTCATTAATAAACACTCCCTGAATAAAAAAATTACAGATGTTACCTGATGGCGCAGACATAATTTAAAAATGCATACATAGCAACGTGTTTGCTCCGGGCTCTCGGCTAATTTTTTTAGAAGCTATCTTGGCTAACAAGAGTCCCTGACACCGGTCACGTCTGAGATATATCATTTTAAGACAGTAAATCATCCAAAACTCTCATTAATATCCCTCCCCGAATAGAAAGAAACGAGAGATGTTACCTGATGGCGCAGACATAATTTAAAAATACATCATTAGCAACGTGTTTGCTCCGGGCTCTCGGCTAATGTTTGTTAGCTGCTATCTCGGCTTATTACCGGTCGCGTCAGCGATATATCATTTTAAGACAGTAAATCATCCAAAACTCTCATTAATATCCCTCCCCGAATAGAAAGAAACGAGAGATGTTACCTGATGGCGCAGACATAATTTAAAAATACATCATTAGCAACGTGTTTGCTCCGGGCTCTCGGCTAATGTTTGTTAGCTGCTATCTCGGCTTATTACCGGTCGCGTCAGCGATATATCATTTTAAGACAGTAAATCTTCCAAAACTCTCATTAATAAACCCTCCCCGAATAGAAAGAAACGAGATGTTACCTGATGGCGCAGACATAATTTAAAAATACATACATAGCAACGTGGCCTGTATCGCGGCTATTGTGTTAGCTATCTGATTCGGCTAGCTTGTTAGCAGCGAACAAACATAATCTGCCGTGATAATTGGCTTTATACACTCAAAGTGTATAAAGTAAAACAACATGAACTCACGTAAAATAAATAGTTTATAATCTAAAACACTACACACCTCCGATTATGTTTACACAAAGACTTACTCATCTCCTGGACAGTCTTCCGATGGTCCCTGCGTTGTTTCGACATGGTAGCTCCTGTGGGACTTTCTTCTGTAGATTTTCTTTTAAAAATAGTAGGAATAGCATCCGGTTTTAAAAGTCTTCTGAATCTTACTGGTAATCCTAAAGATTCTTTTATACCAGGTGCTGAAAACAATCGGCAGTGAAATGGTCGCTGCAGACATAGGACTCCTGGAACCCACCGGTCCTTGTCTGGTCCATTCTTGACAAAGTTTGTCATCTTTTGGAAATTTGTGAAGGCTCACTTGTTCACTGCTGATATTAGAACACACAAATGCGCTACAACGTGACGGCATTTTTCAAGTTACACAAATAAAAGAGGCGATCCTTCAGGAAATGAATGGCAAGCAGTTAACACACTTAACAAACGGGCAAGGCTCTGCCTTCTGCCCGTTGTCACGTCACACTGATGTGTCACGTCACACTGATGACGTATTGCGGGAATGCGCGGAATTTTAGGGGCGTATCCCAGCAAGTACCAGAGAAAAAATTAGCATAATTTAGAATAAAAATTTAATATATTTATAATTTATTATGCAAAAACGACCAGAGCTCAATGATATAAGATATATATGTTCTGACAAATATTCAAATTTACAAAATCATGTCACAATACCTTTAAGTTGATTTATAAACATCACTCCATGAAAAAAAAAGCAATGTGTAACAAAAAAAAAACTTTAAAAATCAGTCGTATGTATATCCATAGATTTTTTTCTGCGTAGGTTTTTCCGTGACCCAAAAAAAAAAAGGAAAAGTGAATTATCCTCACTGATCCCTTATCTTTGAGATATAAAGAACATCTTTGCACTAAATATTGATTGAAATGGTTAATGTTGAGTTAATAATCAGATTCAAAAATGTTTTGGGGATTTTATGTTTTGGTTTCTGACACTATTGCACGGTTAACCATTCCCCGGGTTAAATTGATCTAGGAACATCATGGTTGTCCCTCAGAAGCGAACACAAAAAGATCAGTCTTTTTTTCTACACAAATCATGGTTGTGTGTTGACAGGATAATAATAATAAAAATTGTTTAGCCCATGATCTGTAGTTTGCATAACAAAACTCAATTACTTGACTCTTTTTGATCCAAATAAATAGCTACTTTAATCCGGGGTCTCCCCAGATGATGGAGCTCCGTAGTTTATTTTGAAGACTGAGTTTGGCCACTCTATGAAGGAATCACATTTCAGCTGCTTGTATCCAGGATCTTATTCTTGGAGAACAGTCATTCCTCACTTTATCTTGGTTCAGTTTTGCAGCTTTTCTACATCTAGGGATGGGAATCGAGAACCGGTTCTTTTAAAGAACCGGTTCTTTAGAGTTCAATTCCCTGGAATTGTAGGCTGCTTGTCTTAACGATTCTGTTTATCGGTTCTCTGACTCGTTCTACTGACTCATCGTGGTGACGCATTTACGTGATGACATCACAGACATGCGCCGTATTTGGTGTTCAACATGGCGTCGAGGAAAAAGCGAAGACGAAACCAGGTCTACTTGCAACACATGCAAAGCGTCGATTACAATAAAGGGCAGTGTTGTGAAAATAAAACACATTTGTTGTGCTTAGGGTCATTATCCCCTCTTTAAACGGAACTCTGGTTACTGAAGACATGCAATGGTATTTCTTGTTTACAAGGAAGAGGCTCTCTGGGAGTGGGGGAAGGAGAACAGTCTTTGAAACAAAACTCCTCTTATCAGTTTGAGGCAGGCTTGGAGCATGATGAGGAGTCCTGGCGCCTCTTTGTCAGTTTTACGACTTTGTAGAATATATGACTGGCAGGAAATATACTGAAAGCCTCCTTTCTTACCCTGGAGGTTTGTTCAGTTAGAAAGTAACAAGAACAGCTCTAAATCTATGTGTAGTGTATGATCTTTAATGTAATTTAATGTCCAGTTACACTAATTGGTCACTTAATGGTTTACGAGAGTGTGTGTGTGTCTATAAGTACTCAGCAACAAATGTACATTTATTTCAGTCATCGATGTGTCGTGCCCTTCCCCCTCACAAACCTGCGAAGGCCAGAGTAAGCTGAAACCCCCCTGAGGGGGCTTTCTGGCAGTAAAGGAAGGCAACGGTCTTTAAAGCAGAAAACTTTTCTTATTGGTTAAGGCAGGCAACGCCCTACAAAAGAATAAAAAAGCATGAGTCCTTCCCTCCGAGAGGAGTCAACACGCGAGCCGGCCATGGAAAAGAGCAGCCCACCAAGGTCGTATGCTGGGTCTCCCTGTCCCCCTCTCTCCCTGCCTCCTCCCTTCTCCTCCCTTCTTCTCTCTCTCTCTCCCCACGGTCTCCCTGGTTGTCTTTGAACAAATGTAATGGCTTTTAGGAATAGAACAAATGTATTCTGTGACTTTTAACTTATGATTAATTAAACTGGTTTGGAACTTTAAGTGAGCATCTGTCGTGTGTAAGTGTATCTCTCCTTTCTGTTCCAAAGTGAACCAAATAACGAATTATTGGGCGAATAAGAATCAAAGCCAACAAATGGAGGTCCTACCGAGATGGTTGCACGCGCGGACAGGAAGGGGCAGAGGAGTCCAGAGCACTGACTACTGACCGGTCACCTCAACAAAAAAGGTAAGCAGATTCTTGTTTAAACGAAATCTGTGATTGGAAATGTTATAGGCAAATTTTACTCAGTGTGTTTGGACTCCAGGACAAATACATGTAAAAAGAAGAAAAAAACGTTAAAATTAAAAGTAGAATTATAAGTTTCTAGCCAAGACTCCAGATCCCAGAGTAAAAACACGCAGTGGTCGCGCCCCCAGTTGATCGACGGATCAATCTGGTTGAGGGAGAGTGGGGTTTTAGAATAAATATTTGCCGTCACTCCTGTAACCCCAGACTGAGTTCATTGTTAATCTCGTTAGGTTTTGTGGCTAACTATAAAACAGTGTCAATTAAATCTACTTATAATTTGACTTATGATAAGTGGAGGCGGGATCTGGTGAGGTGGTGTATTTGTATATTACCATGCGTAAATACGTTATAATACACTGGGAATAAAGGTATTGAAAAATTAAACCCACAAACAAATAAAATAAATAAAGTGTGGGACTGAGTGAGAAATTGAGGAAAACGCGCTTTCGCTGATAAAATAATCCGATAGTTTCCAACTTGGACCAGATAAAAATAGAATAAGATTAGTCACAGAATACTAAATCCTTTTTTTATGTTCTAAAATAATGGTTTCCTGCCATGTCACGTCAGCTTGCCTGCCTCACCTGCGTGACTTGTCTCTGCTCTCCAAACTGCGCGTGGCTTTCTCTCTCTGCAGCGCTGTGCTGCTCTGGACCAGTGGCGGAGCTAGACTTTTATTGCTGGGGGGGCCGAGAGGGGGCCAAAGCTATAAGGGGTCCACTTACTACGGCACAGTGGGAAAAATGGATTTATCCCAATTTTTTGGGGGGATTTGTAGACGCTATGAAATTTTGAAACAACATATTTTTCCCTTAAAATGATACAGGCTCTCAGTTTAAATTTTTGATCTGTGATCTAAATATTTTTAAGTTTAGAAACCAAGTGGTTTTCTAAACAGCTTTAGTGTTTGACTTTGTCCACACTCATAAAATACACAATGAAGTACCCAAAAAAAAAAAAAATATATATATATATAATAATGAAATATATATATATATATATATATATAATAAATATAAATGGTACATA
>JBBPBX010070041.1:5989-18695 GCA_038048925.1 Garcialebias charrua
TATATATATATATATATATATATATATATATATATATATATATAATATATATATATATATACATATATATATATATATATATATATATATATATATATATATATATATATATATATATATATATATATATATATATATATATATATATATATATATATATATATATATATATATATATATATATATACACACATGTGTATACAAATTATTATTATTGTTTTTTTTATTTATGAGATGCGTTCGTAAGTCCGAGTTGCCGTAAGTCAGGGACTCCCTGTATTTATATATGGATGGATGGAATCCAGTTTATTCTTTTGTCTCAAAACGTAAAAATATCAATAAATGTAAACAATCCTTGGATATTTTTAGTTTTAATAATTTCACATCTACTGGCCAGAAAAGCTCCCTCTAACAAACTTAAAGTGGCCCATGGGCCACCAGTTGATTTTGACAAGTGTAGCAGGTTTTGCGGCTCTGGCCATGTTTCTTTTAGTGAATGAAGGGGCAGAAATGTCTCTTTCCATCATAAAGGTTGCAGACCCGGCTTTAAGCTCTCTGTGCTAGAGCTTTTAGCATTGACTGCTGGAGTCAACACAGTTCGTTTGTTTTCACGACGCATCTCTCAACACAGGTCGATTTTGGTCCAAAACCCTGGCATCAAAGGCAGCGGGTTCCCTTGAGCAATGCTCGGGCTTCAAGTCTTTGCCGTGCTCGACTCGTGTGAGGTTCCCTCCGCTCACCGTGAGCGCATTACTCACGCTTCTTTCTTCAAATCTTCAATTTTGTGACGGAGCTTCTAATTTTTTGGTGAATCCCGGGCGATTATGTTTGCAGCCTGCCCACGCACACTTTCAAAAAAAAAAAAACTTCACAAGCATTACCCCGTGCAGCCGTGTTTTGGTGCCAGAGGTTTTCAATATTCTCACGTTGTAGATGTTCAACCTTGAGCACGTTTTTATTCCAAACCGAGCACTATAAGAGAGCCTTTCTGTTCTGAGGGTGACGGACAGTCAGGCAACACTTCCTGCTGCTTGATGCACCCAAGGCGACAGGACCCGAGTGCTCCCTCCCTCCCTCCTCCTCTCATCCAGCCTCCATCCCATCATCATCCTCTTCCCTTGCTTCAGCTTACAGAGATGGAAAAATGCACTCCCTCTGGTTCCCTTCCTGCACCGAGGCCTCTGCGCTCTCTGTCATCCTGTCGAGCAGAAAAGCTGAAGTATCTGGAATAAATATCATGTCTACATGTGCTCTTGGATTTCAGAATGAAAGAACTATAGTAGATGATTGATTTTAGACGTCAGAAATGGTCTGAAATATGACTGATTTATAGATTTACACCTGAACATGCAGGGGCAACGGGATATTTGTCAGTAGATGTGGATAGCCTCTCCCATCCAGCTCTGTTGCTACTTTCACGTTCAGATGGGTGGGAAAAAAGGAATTTTAGATTTAGCTTGTAAATCAAACTGGGGTTTCTGGTCCATTTTTAGAGATATTTGTGTAAAACGTGCACAGTTTGACCTAAAAAAAAAAAAAGAAAAAGAAAAAAAGGCCTCATAAGTGTAAAAAGATCAATGAAAAACGTGGCATAGACCAGTGGTTCTAAAACAACTAAAACATGCAGGATGGTGTTCCTCAGGGAACAGGGTTGGGAACTACTGGCGTTGACTATGGTTCAATAGCGACATTCTTTTATTTTCGTGTATGTAAAAACATTTGGATGATGCCAACCATCTCTGTTTGCAGCTGTTTCTCGTGCTGGGCTTTAACGACGTCAGCTGCTCATCCCAACACGTTTCTAACAGTTTGATTAGTTTCAGGGAGCATCTCACACCAGCACGTCCCTCAGAGCGTGGGGTGTTTCAGGTCCAATCAAGAACCTAACACAATGAAACAGAGGAGGAAGTTTGATTTGAAGCAAAAAGGTGGCAGCTTTAAGCAAGATTACTGATCTGAAAAGTCTAAAGTGGCTAAATAAGCTAATACATTAAGAAGGGGCTTTCTTAAAGGATTACAGTACATTTTTATTTGAAACCAACAATTTAAACAACTATTGTGTGCAATCCATTAATGCTTTAAGTATGTGTTGTAGATTACTCTCAGCTTTTACCACACCAAACTTTAGCTCAATATCTGTATAACTGACTGTGTTGTAGCCATTTTTGTGTTGGATAAGCTCGGTTGTCTGTGGCAGCCATCTTTAATCGGATTCACTCCAAAAGACAAACATTTATCGCTGTATATATCATAATTATTTTCTGAAAGATTTATTTAAATCAGTCAAGTGGTTCATTAGATATTTTGCTAACAGACAAATAAGGTTGACTGCAACAGATATTGCCAAACTTTTAAACAATAAACTTAAGCAATATGTTAGTGCTCAGCAAATGTGTTGAGGGTGACTCTCTGCTACCACCACACCACATATTAGCTTATCATCTGTAAAAATGGCTGAGCTATAGCCATTTTTGTTTTTGCTAAAGTTGATTAGTGTAGCAGTCGCCTTGGATTGGGTTGACTCAGAAAGCTAATCAGCTGTAGATGTATGTCCAATGATTAATTACTGAGAGTTTTGTCAAAATGTGGTGTGTGGTTCATTAGATATTTTGCTAACAGTCAGACAAATAATCCTTCATCATTAGATGAATAAAAGCTCAACTAAGCTTTAAGACGGCCTAATTGAAGGTGTTGTACTGATGATGTCAGAGTTTTACTTTTTGGTGGTTTAAATCCCCGAAAACGTGAAGCGATGAACCTGCATTATTAGACAAACCAATCTTTGTATTGTTTGAACTGATTGTTGTGAGCTTTGGGTTGTCCCTAAGTGCTTCACGATGAGTAAACTTCTTGTGAATTTTTAAACGTTACCAGAAGCGCAGCTGAATTTTTCAAAGAGCTCGTGAGCCAATCAGAACCAGAGAAGAGAAACATGTTTTTTCTGTTCAGCAGAACCACGTTTCAAATAAACACTCGGATAACTCCCGCCCTGCGCACATTCATTTTTCTCACATAATCATTCCCACATACTCATTTAGATTACCATACAAACACAATCATAGTCCTCCACTCCATGCACATCTCCATTGTCTGCACATGCTCAGACGTTTTTCCAATTTCATTCACTCCCTCACACAATCACACTTAAAAAAAAAAAGTAATTCCATCACAGCTCACTCTGAGCTTTGAGGATGTCCGTCATCAAAGGTGCTGAAATGTGACGTGATCGCAAAGTAAACGGCCCGTACATCCTCAGTGTGTGTACGTGCTCATCAGCTGTGTGGGGAGTGGCTCAGGGAGCGCCGTGGGTGGAGGCGGCTGATTGGACAGCCAGACGGACAGATGTGACCCGGACTGGACTGGGGGGCGCGGGGCTGACTTCCAGTGTTAGTGTCTGGGACCAAAAGAAAATCAGCTGGAGGATAAGACATGCCTGCAGTGTCCAAAATGAAGACAACAGACACACCGTATTTTTCGGACTACAAGGCGCAACATCAATGAACGGGTCTGTTTTCATACATAAGGCGCATTAAGCAAAACTAAACAGTCAGATAAATCAAACTTTATTCAACTCATTCACAATAACTCTCAACATTGTTCAGTTGTACCACATAAAATCAGTTCGAGGTCAGTACCGTATTTTCTGGTGTATAGGTCGCACCGGGTGTATAGGTCGCATTGTCCAATTATCACCAATAGATTGGAAAAATCCCTAGATAGGTCACACCTACGTTTAGCTCTGCTGCAAATGTCTGCCACAGGAGCGCACAGCAAGGCTTTTAACCCTAGGATGCATGAACGACCAATACCTACATTCTTCCATGAGTGGGGTCAAAAATGACCCCAATTAGAATCAATGTGTTTTTGCAATGAATTTAAATGATGTCTTTAATTTTGGTTAAAGGTAGTTATATTTATTATATTTGGGTCAACAAAAGACTGATTTGACATTTAATATGGTTATTCATAACTTTTTATAACATTTTTTCACATGAAATAACATCAAAAATCTTCAAAAATTATTGCTAGAATGTCCATCTCTCTGAAGGACAAAAAAGAGAATCAACAAACGACCAGAACACTGTACACTCACATGTGCCCACACAAACATCTTTTTCTCTATTCACTGTGCGCAGTTGTCACAAAATTTTTGCTTTTTGCTGTGACCATTGCACACTGTAGTACTGCATTTCCTGCACCAATTGGTGGCTTTGCAGTCTGTTTCTTGGACACATCTGGCAACTCTTTCTCTTCTGTTGGCCCTCTGTGCCTCTCTCCTGTTACTTGTTTGCAACTTTTGTCACTCCACATCTTCCAGTTGCTTCAGTGATGTCAGTTGGTAGGTTCAGGGTACCTTGGGTTGTGTAGAAAACTTCCAAAGAGCACACACATTGATACATTCCAGTTCTTCTCACTTCGTGCAAGAATGGTCACTCCAATGAAGGCCATGAGCTCCTCTTTGCTTAGATTTTTCCACTCTTTTCCTCTGCTTATTGTGACTTTTCTTCCCTCCATGTTTGTTCATGTCAACATCTCTTCTAATATACTATCCATCCATCCATTATCTTTTACCCGCTTCTTTCATTTTTGGGTCACGGGGGTCGCCGGTGCCCATGTCCAGCAATCACTGTGCGAGGGGCAGTGTACACACTGGACGGGTTGCAAGTCTATCACAGGGCCACATAGAGACAAACAACCATTCACTCTCTCACTCACACTTAGGGTCAATTTAGAGTTACCAATCAGCCAAACATGCATGTTTTTAGTCTGTGGGAGGAAACCGGAGTACCCGGAGGGAACCCACGCATGCACGGAGAGAACATGCAAACTCCACCCAGAAAGGCACGCAGATTTGAACCAGGGACCTGCTTGCTGAGAGGCAGCAGCTCTACCAGTTGCACCACCGTGCTACTCTTCTAATATACTCTCAGTGATAAACTGCTTTCATGCATCTATTGGAGAGATGGTGCTAAACCCAGGTGCAGGCCCTGACCGACTTCTCAGTAAATTGTGGCTTGGTGTTAAAAGAGGCATACAGATTTTTAAAATAATTTATATATAATAATATATAATAGGTTACCTAACGGGTTTGCATTTGTTACAAGGAATTATGAATACAATGAGTCTCTACACAACAAATGCAGTAATATCAGCTGGCTTACTAAACTAGTGTAATGTTAGCTAGCTTACGGTAAGTACTAACATTATGTTGTAGTTAGCCGAGTGTCTACTTTGTTGACCAACATGATATTCTATCACAGTAAAGTCATGGAGTTGGTAAATGCAGATAATACATGTACTTTGTATGCTGCTGTGTCAAACTGACCTCCTTGTGGTGAGACTGCAGGTATCAGATGTGTAAATGAGACAGAAAATGTATCTTGACAGTCACAGTTGGTAAGAATCAAAGGTTCCCAAAGAAAACCCTTGAGATTCTATAGGAAATGCTTGGGGTCATTTTTGACCCCACTCATGAAAAACTGGGGTAGTGACACAAAAACTGCAATTTCTGAAAATGTATAAAAACATTTTAAAAAATTCAAATGGCTTGAAGTCACAAACATGTTTTATGAGGAATACCTGGAATATGGAAGAGTAAAAACTTTTAGTTTCAGAGTTTTTGAAGAATAACAACCCTCGGGGTCATTTTTGACCCCACTTATGCATCTAAGGGTTAAGAAAATTAACACTTAAAAACAATTATTTGTTTGATAAAAATCATAGCAAATATGTGTCTGAGCTGAACTTTTCCTTAATAAATGAACGTAATTGTGAAATGAGCTGGATTTAAACATTTGTTTCGCCGAAAGTGATAACAAGCCATATATAGGTCGCACCGGTGTACAGTATAGGTCGCAGGCCTTGAAAAACCCCATAAAAAGGTGCGACCTATACACCGGAAAATACGGTAAGCACAACCAGAATTACAGTAGTCCCTCGCTACTTCGCGGATTCGCTATATCGCGGATTTTCAAAGTAAGACTGGACATGACACAAGTGGCTGATTGATGGATGAACCATGGGTTGTTTATTCAAAATAAACTATTTTAAATGATTTTGCACCATGCGTGAAGCCCACAAGTGAAGGGAAAGCTCCCTCCTGCAGCTGATCAGCTGATCTCCTCTGCCGCGCGCACACGTTTCTCCTGCTGCCTCAGTTTTGTGAAGGGTTAACCCTTTGCTGTCCAGATGCATCGATCGACTATTGTCTTCCAACTTAAAATTCAAAGTATGTCACATCATAAAAATCAACTTAATCACAAAATACAAAAGTGTTAAAAGTTATTTGTAATTATTTTAGAACTTCTGTGTTCAGTTGTTTCAGTGTCATTGATCAAGAAGTACATTTCTGCTCCGTGCTGCAGAGCTGAAGCTGTGTGACATCCCTTTGATGTCCTGCTGCACTTCTCTTCTCTTCAATTTAAATATTGTAATATTTTAAATAAACAATACATGTATTTAAATTGAAATTACTTATTTAAGGAGAGAGATTGGAAGTAACAGGTGATGAGAGTGATTACAGCCTGGCACATGTCATGACATGCCATGGGGGGGGGGGGTCAAACACCTGCGATAAACGAGGGACTGTTGTAATAAATAAGGGGCACCAGATTATAATGCTCACTGTTGATTTTTGTGAAAATGAAAGGATTTTAAGTGTGCCTTATAGTCCGAAAAATACGGTAAAAATGAAAGATATTTAGAGGGAGACATGCATTCCTTCAAAGAAAGTTAGGCCTATGATTTAACCCTTTAGGCTCCTTCCTGTGTCACGTGTCCAGATGTGCATCCTCCCTCCTCTGGACGTTTACTATCTGCTGTCTCACTGTGCAAGGCTCTGCCGATTGCTCACCATGACAGCAAGAGTGCTGTACAGTAATTCATAATGATGGATTCATGTCTCAGCAGGATTCCAGCATGATGCCCCTGAACACACCTCTTGTATATACAGCAGCGAGCCAGCGCAGTAAATAAAGTCTAGAGAAGACAGTGATCTGCGCAGTAATGCTGTTCGGTCTCCATGTGGTCTGTTTGTGAAGCGCTCATCATGCAACGTGAGAGGATCTGCTCGCTCTGAACATCCCTGCTTTGTTGTTTCATGTAAAGCTCCACATGCTCTGCTTCTGCACAGCGTGCCGCCCAACGCTTTAGTTCTTCCTCTGCTTGAAGGCAAAGTCACAAACTTTTTGTCTGCACACTGACCCCACCGGTGTTTGAACACAAAGTACAACAAACCAAATAAATACGTGTTGCATGCATCTCAGCAATGAAGCTTCAGCATACAAAACAAAATAAATACAAAAATATTGTTTCAACATAGACAACATAGTATTATGTCATTTATTTTGGTCATCATTATTTAAACCAGATATCTGTAAGAATATAAGAGAACAGTAAAAAATTTTGTTTTCCATTTTTAAAGATCCCAGAATTGGCACCGTTCAGAAAATAAGAACGTAATCTGAATGGGGTACAAATTCAGCTGCAACACGTACTGTATTAAAAAAAGGCCTAGTGTTTTTTAAAGGCTGCATATCACCCGCCACCTTTCATGCCCATGCATTGTAACTAAAATCACATTATACTGTATTGAGAAAAGACAGAGTTGTAACCAGTTTGGTCAAACCTGAAAAAATAACATTGTAATATGCGGTAAAATATTGTTCTGTTCGATCTACTGATATTGCAAAACATCACGCTCAGAGAGTGTTGTGGATGAACAGCTGCTGCTATGACGTCAAATTTTAGCTTAATATTCTAGCTACTACATTTTGTGGATATCTTAAATTGGTTTGTCTCCAAAACAAAAACATGCACGATATTATCTGCATGGTATTGATATCGGCCAATATTAGTGCTAAAGTTAAATATCAGACATTGGCCATTCCATCAAAAAAACTCACAGATATAAAAGGCTTCTGTTTTAAGTTAATTTTTTATTTGAAACTGTCAAGTACTGTATATTAATGCACTATTATTTGTGCGCATTTCACTTGTCGCTTGTGAACAAGTTGAGTTTAGTTTGTGAAAATTTACAAATTTGCACTGTTTGAGTGTTGTCACTGTGTTAGAGTAAATATCATGAATAAATTTGACATTAAGCATAATCCAAGTTACATAATTTTCAGTCCCTTTTTGGCATCTGCATTTGGTAGCAGGTCAAAACCCCATGCAGAATAACCTAGTACAGTATTTTAATTCCACAGCAGAGAAAGCTATGTACCGGTAGTCTCTGCAAGTAGGTCTAGGGAAAAAATATTAGTATTGGTATCGATTATCGGCCAAATACGTTTTAACATATCGGCATTGGATGTCGGCCAAAAATCCAATATTGTGCAGCCCTGTTGTACAGCCATTTCTTACTCTTTGAAAGTTTTATTAAAATGTTTCTGGTGGTTTATGGGATGGGAACAGACACACACACATAATTTGTACATGCAGGCATGGCAAAAACATTATCACTCGACTTCACCTTCGAGGAAAAAGCCGCTTCACATGAGGACATGTTCACTGTCATTGTGCTGGACCTGAGTTATCTGTGATGGCATCTGTGTCATTCTCCACCATGTAGAGCAGAGGTGGGCAACATTTTTTTCCAAAGGGCCACATCAGGACGTTCAAAGTAATCAAAGGGCTGCATGGAGAACTGTAAAATACATTTTCTTTATGATAGATGATCTAGAAGACCTTTTTCATTGTAGCACATGCTTTATAAAATGTCCTTCCTTAAGGAATATAAGACCTATTCTGTAAACTGGCTCTTGTGTCAATATATGTAAGCTTAACATGTTATACAGGTTAGCGGAAATATGCAAAACTTCTATATTTGTATTTCTAAGTCTTTAAGGTTCAGTCTAGTTCTGGAACCACAACTTCAAAATATCGTATATATTTTTATTGTTTTTTTGTTTTTGTGTAAGATGTTTACCGGTAATTTAAGGGCAGCACGGTGGTGCAACTAGTAGAGCAGCTGCCTCTCAGCGAGCAGGTCCCTGGGTCAAATCTTGGTCCAGGGGCCTTTCTGGGTGGAGTTTGCATGTTCTCTCCGTGCATGCGTGGGTTTTCTCCGGGTACTCCAGTTTCCTCCCACAGTCCAAAAACATGCATGTTAGACTGATTGGTAACTCTAAATTGTCCCTAGGTGTGAATGAGAGAGTGAATGGTTGTTTGTCTCGGGGTGGCTGTGGCGTAGTGGTAATGGCAGTCGTCCCCCGATCGGAAGGTTGGAGGTTCGAATCCCGGTTCCCCACACCATGTGTTGTTGTGTCCCTGGGCAAGACACTTAACCCTGAGTTGCTCCCGGTAGGACTGGAAAGCACCTTGCATGGCAGTCTGCCGCTACCGGTGTATGAATGTGTGTATGAATGGGTGGATGGTTGGTATTGTAAAGCGCTTTGGGGCCCCTCATGGGGGGCTGGAAAGCGCTATATAAATAAGCTCCATTTACCATTTGTCTCTATGACCCTGTGATGGACTTCCGACCCGTCCAGGGTGTACCCCGCCCCTCGCACAGAGATTGTTGGACATGGGCACCAGCGACCCCCGTGACCCAAAAATGGAAGGAGCGGGTAAAAGATAATGGATGGATGGATGTTTAATTTAAATTTCCTTAAGTCTCATTGATAAATTGCTATTTTTTTTTTTTTAAATTATCGATTTTTATTTTTACTAAGGATATTGGGGGCCTAATGGAGATTGTCCAAGGGCCACTTTTGGCCCTTGGGCCTTAAGTTGCCCACGTCAGATCTAGAGTGAAAGTCAGTATTTTAGGAATGAAACAAACTTTATTTTAAAAATATTAGCCAAATGAAACTTCATCCGCCTCGTCCTTTTCAGGCCTGGGAATAAACAACACTGAATTCACGTCACCGTAAGTTTTCTGCTGTTTGTTGCTGACACTGACACACTTTGCTTCTGTCTCAAACAAACAAACAAACAAACAAACAAACAAACAAACAAACAAAGCCTCACAACTGCAGCTCAGCAAGCATATTTATGTTATTCATACTTCAACCATGAGTTTGTCTCACTGTGGGGTGGAGAAGCCCTTCCACACACAAACAACAACAACAACAACAACAACAACAAAAGTTTAATTCATACAAACCCAGGGAACCGTCGGGATCTCATTAGCAAGAATTGGGTTCTCCTCTCATCTGCACTTCTTTGTGTTTTTTGTCACATCTGCATTATGCACATTGAAAAAAAAAACTGCACTCTTTGCTTCAAGACGCGAACACGTCATCAAACCGCTGTTAATGCTCCGCTGCAGGGTGGCAAACCGGCACAATGCAGGCTGCAGGTTTTTGCAGACATTGCTTAACACTTCCACTGGTGGACTTATTATCAATCTGTCAAGAGGTCACAGTTCAGAGCAGTAACTTCTGGCAGCAACAAGCACACACACAAAAACACACACACACACACACACACATACACCACACACACACGGTTAGTCACCGACCTGTCGAGCCAACATGGAAATAACTTAATGCAATAAAGATGGATTGTTGGATTGCAACACTTCTGTAGTAACATATTTCAGCAGGAAATACTGTACAACTAAAAAGTAGGACCTCGTGAAGAATGTAAAAAAAAAACACAATGTAAGGATTTGCATCACAGTTTCATTTTTGTGTTTCTGTCTCTTCCGGTTAGAGACGGTGGAAGCAGTGTGTGCACGCTGCTGGAGGAGTTAACCTTCGCCACAGTTATCTGCCCATCGGTTCCTCTGACAGTCATGCAGGTGTTGCTGATGCAAGATCAGCCTCTGCACTCAGAGATGACAGAATTTATTTATATTTATTAGGATGCTTCGGCGCTGCGCTCACGGAGGACATGTCCCACCTGTCTCACTGCCTCAGGCTTGAGACGGAGGCATGGGCGGATGTCAGATCTGCCTTGGCATGATGAGAATAATAAGTCTACAGGTGGTCCCCGACTTACGAGCGAGTTCCGTTCCTCCGACTATCTCGTAAGATGAAAATCTCGTAAATCGGGGACTACCTGTATATAGGTATAAATACCACACGAGCCGCCACTGAACACGTACATGTGCGGTAATGAACAGTTACCAAGCATTTCAACTATCCTAACACTTTAAAACACTTTAAAACATTTATAAAAAATGTAAAAAATTAATTTCTTACTTTGAGCTGAGCTGTTTGCCTCCGCTCCGCTGCGTTACATCCGAGCTCCCCAGCTTTCTGTAGCACCACGCAGTCCAAACCCTTTACAGGAAGGACTGTTAGTATGCTATCTTCATACATTTGGAGCCAGAAAAAAGTTTTAATAAGTTTTAATTAGCCATTAGCTGCACCTGTTAGCCTAGCCCCTCCAACTCCATGGTTGCTGTTGGGCATAGCTGCACCTGTTAGCTTAGCCCATCCAAAAAGGCTGTCGGCTTTGTTTCTTCAAGTTAGCTGGGTGTCCCCCGATATCTTCGGCTTCTAGTCCGACATCGAGGCAAGCTCCAGGAACCTCTGATCGCACAAAGCCGGCTGTCGGATAGAAGCTACGAGGCTAATGTTAGCTCGTTGCTAATCCAGTCCGCAGCTTCACGCGGCGCGGTGGGGCTGCTGCTCCAGGCCTGACATCTCCGGGCAGTCCGGTTTAGCTGCACCTCCAAAAAGGCTGTCGGCTTTGTTTCTCCAAGTTAAGCTCGGTGTCCCCCGATATCTTCTGCTTCCAGTCCGACATCGAGGCAGGCTCCAGGAACCTCTGATCGCACAAAGCCGGCTCTCGGATAGCTACGAGGCTGCAGCTATGAGGCTAATGTTAGCTCGTTGCTAATCCAGTCAGTCCGGTTCGCTGTCTGCAGCTTCACGCGGTCAACAGTGTTGTTTTGCTTCGCCCATCGTTCCTCCACAAAACCACCGTTCAGCTCCAGATCATGTATCCGAGCGCAGGAACCTCTGATCGGACAAAGTCGGCTGTCTGATGGAGCTACGAGACTGGACACTGGAGCTAACTGGCTCAATTCGTGGGCACTGCCGAAAACTGACTGACTGCCGAAAACTACCGGAAACTGGCGGAAACTGCCGCAAAACTTTGTAAATCGGCTTAAAAATTAATAATTATGCACTGTACTGTAATTATAATAATAATACTTTATTTATAAACAACCACAGCTGCAACAAAGTGCTGTACACATGAAATTAAGAACATTTAAACACACAAAAAATATATATTTTTTAATTCATATTTTTATTAAATATGATAACCTCGTAAATCCGGGACCTCGTAAGTAAGAGCGCTCGTAAATCGGGGACCACCTGTATTTTGGCTGCTCCCTTCGTCAGGGGCTGCAACAGCAAACCAACTCACATAAAAGTTTTGGTTATTGTTTTACGCCGATGCCCATTCTGATGCAGCCTGGGCTTGAACCCACAACCTCAGGGGAGACCATGGCACTGACCACTAAGCTACTGCAACCCATCACAATAATACGCCCCTGATAGCATGCACCTCAAATTGCAGCCTTTATATGGCTTGCCGCCATGAAAATCAGGTGATCATTCGATTGTGTGTTTGTTAACAAAATATCTCTTGAACCAGTGGACAGATTTTAAATGAACCCTTGAAAAGGAATACAGTAGTCCCTCGTTTATCGTGGGGGATACATACCCTGAAGCCCCGCAATAAGTGAAAAACTGTGAAGTAGGAATAGTACCGGAAGTACAAGTAGTAAGTAATAGTTTACTAT
>JBBPBX010070043.1:0-18695 GCA_038048925.1 Garcialebias charrua
CTGCATTATTCACATGGATTATTGAGCATGCATCAGGATGTTATTCTGTGTTATTCACATGGATTATTGAGAATGTATCAGGATGTTATTCTGTGTTATTCACCTGGATTATTGATCATAAATCAGGATGGTATTCTGTGTTATTCACCTGGATTATTGATCAGAAATCAGGATGGTATTCTGCATTATTCACCTGGATTATTGAGCATAAATCAGGATGGTATTTTGTGTTATTAACATGGATTATTGATCATAAATCAGGATGGTATTCTGCATTATTCACCTGGATTATTGCTCATAAATCAGGATGGTATTCTCTGTTATTCACCTGGATTATTGAGCATAAATCAGGATGTTATTCTGTGTTATTCACCTGGATTATTGATCATAAATCAGGATGGTTTTCTGCATTATTCACATGGACTATTGAGCATGCATCAGGATGTTATTCTGTGTTATTCACATGGATTATTGAGAATGCATCAGGATGTTATTCTGTGTTATTCACATGGATTATTGAGCATGCATCAGGATGGTATTCTGTGTTATTCACCTGGATTATTGATCATAAATCAGGATGGTATTCTGCATTATTCACCTGGATTATTGAGAATGCATCAGGATGTTATTCTGTGTAATTCACATGGATTATTGAGAATGCATCAGGATGTTATTCTGTGTTATTCACCTGGATTATTGAGCATGCATCAGGATGGTATTCTGTGTTATTCACCTGGATTATTGATCATAAATCAGGATGGTATTCTGCATTATTCACCTGGAATATTGAGCATAAATCAGGATGGTATTCTGTATTATTCACATGGATTATTGAGCATAAATCAGGATGGTATTCTGTATTATTCACATGGATTATTGAGCATGCATCAGGATGTTATTCTGTGTTATTCACATGGATTATTGAGAATGCATCAGGATGTTATTCTGTGTTATTCACCTGGATTATTGAGCATGCATCAGGATGGTATTCTGTGTTATTCACCTGGATTATTGATCATAAATCAGGATGGTATTCTGTATTATTCACATGGATTATTGAGCATGCATCAGGTTGTTATTCTGTGTTTTTCACCTGGATTATTGAGCATGCATCAGGATGGTATTCTGTGTTATTCACCTGGATTATTGATCATAAATCAGGATGGTATTTTCTGTTATTCACCGGGATTATTGAGCATAAATCAGGATGTTATTCTGTGTTATTCACCTGGATTATTGATCATAAATCAGGATAGTTTTCTGCATTATTCACATGGACTATTGAGCATGCATCAGGATGTTATTCTGTGTTATTCACATGGATTATTGAGAATGCATCAGGATGTTATTCTGTGTTATTCACATGGATTATTGAGCATGCATCAGGATGGTATTCTGTGTTATTCACCTGGATTATTAATCATAAATCAGGATGGTATTCTGCATTATTCACCTGGATTATTGAGAATGCATCAGGATGTTATTCTGTGTAATTCACATGGATTATTGAGAATGCATCAGGATGTTATTCTGTGTTATTCACCTGGATTATTGAGCATGCATCAGTATGGTATTCTGTGTTATTCACCTGGATTATTGATCATAAATCAGGATGTATTCTGCATTATTCACCTGGATTATTTAGCATAAATCAGGATGGTATTCTGTATTATTCACATGGATTATTGAGCATAAATCAGGATGGTATTCTGTATTATTCACATGGATTATTGAGCATAAATCAGGATGGTATTCTGTATTATTCACATGGATTATTGAGCATGAATCAGGATGTTATTCTGTGTTATTCACATGGATTATTGAGAATGCATCAGGATGTTATTCTGTGTTATTCACCTGGATTATTGAGCATGCATCAGGATGTATTCTGTGTTATTCACCTGGATTATTGAGCATGCATCAGGATGGTATTCTGTGTTATTCACCTGGATTATTGAGCATGCATCAGGATGGTATTCTGTGTTATTCACCTGGATTATTGATCATAAATCAGGATGGTATTCTGTATGATTCACATGGATTATTGAGCATGCATCAGGTTGTTATTCTGTGTTTTTCACCTGGATTATTGAGCATGCATCAGGATGGTATTCTGTGTTATTCACCTGGATTATTGATCATAAATCAGGATGGTATTCTGCATTATTCACCTGGATTATTGAGCATAAATCAGGATGGTATTCTGTATTATTCACATGGATTATTGAGCATAAATCAGGATGGTATTCTGTATTATTCACATGGATTATTTAGCATAAATCAGGATGGTATTCTGTATTATTCACATGGATTATTGAGCATGCATCAGGATGTTATTCTGTGTTATTCACATGGATTATTGAGAATGCATCAGGATGTTATTCTGTGTTATTCACCTGGATTATTGAGCATAAATCAGGATGATATTCTGTGTTATTCACCTGGATTATTGATCATAAATCAGGATGGTATTCTGCATTATTCACCTGGATTATTGCTCATAAATCAGGATGGTATTCTGTGTTATTCACCTGAATTATTGAGCATAAATCAGGATGTTATTCTGTGTTATTCATCTGGATTATTGATCATAAATCAGGATGGTATTCTGCATTATTCACATGGATTATTGAGCATGCATCAGGATGTTATTCTGTGTTATTCACATGGATTATTGAGAATGCATCAGGATGTTATTCTGTGTAATTCACATGGATTGTTGAAAATGCATCAGGATGTTATTCTGTGTTATTCACCTGGATTATTGAGCATGCATCAGGATGGTATTCTGTGTTATTCACCTGGATTATTGATCATAAATCAGGATGGTATTCTGCATTATTCACCTGGATTATTGAGCATAAATCAGGATGGTATTCTGTGTTATTCACATGGATTATTGATCATAAATCAGGATGGTATTCTGCATTATTCACCTGGATTATTGAGCATAAATCAGGATGGTATTCTGTATTATTCACATGGATTATTGAGCATAAATCAGGATGGTATTCTGTGTTATTCACATGGATTATTGAGCATAAATCAGGATGGTATTCTGTGTTATTCACATGGATTATTGAGCATAAATCAGGATGTATTCTGTGTTATTCACATGGATTATTGAGCATGCATCAGGATGGTATTCTGTGTTATTCACATGGATTATTGATCATAAATCAGGATGATATTCTGTGTTATTCACCTGGATTATTGATCATAAATCAGGATGGTATTCTGCATTATTCACCTGGATTATTGCTCATAAATCAGGATGGTATTCTGTGTTATTCACCTGAATTATTGAGCATAAATCAGGATGTTATTCTGTGTTATTCATCTGGATTATTGATCATAAATCAGGATGGTATTCTGCATTATTCACATGGATTATTGAGCATGCATCAGGATGTTATTCTGTGTTATTCACATGGATTATTGAGAATGCATCAGGATGTTATTCTGTGTAATTCACATGGATTATTGAAAATGCATCAGGATGTTATTCTGTGTTATTCACCTGGATTATTGAGCATGCATCAGGATGGTATTCTGTGTTATTCACCTGGATTATTGATCATAAATCAGGATGGTATTCTGTGTTATTCACATGGATTATTGATCATAAATCAGGATGGTATTCTGTGTTATTCACATGGATTATTGAGCATAAATCAGGATGGTATTCTGTGTTATTCACATGGATTATTGAGCATAAATCAGGATGATATTCTGTGTTATTCACCTGGATTATTGATCATAAATCAGGATGGTATTCTGCATTATTCACCTGGATTATTGCTCATAAATCAGGATGATATTCTGTGTTATTCACCTGGATTATTGAGCATAAATCAGGATGTTATTCTGTGTTATTCATCTGGATTATTGATCATAAATCAGGATGGTATTCTGCATTATTCACATGGATTATTGAGCATGCATCAGGATGTTATTCTGTGTTATTCACATGGATTATTGAGAATGCATCAGGATGTTATTCTGTGTAATTCACATGGATTATTGAGAATGTATCAGGATGTTATTCTGTGTTATTCACCTGGATTATTGAGCATAAATCAGGATGGTATTTTGTGTTATTAACATGGATTATTGATCATAAATCAGGATGGTATTCTGCATTATTCACCTGGATTATTGCTCATAAATCAGGATGGTATTCTCTGTTATTCACCTGGATTATTGAGCATAAATCAGGATGTTATTCTGTGTTATTCACCTGGATTATTGATCATAAATCAGGATGGTTTTCTGCATTATTCACATGGACTATTGAGCATGCATCAGGATGTTATTCTGTGTTATTCACATGGATTATTGAGAATGCATCAGGATGTTATTCTGTGTTATTCACATGGATTATTGAGCATGCATCAGGATGGTATTCTGTGTTATTCACCTGGATTATTGATCATAAATCAGGATGGTATTCTGCATTATTCACCTGGATTATTGAGAATGCATCAGGATGTTATTCTGTGTAATTCACATGGATTATTGAGAATGCATCAGGATGTTATTCTGTGTTATTCACCTGGATTATTGAGCATGCATCAGGATGGTATTCTGTGTTATTCACCTGGATTATTGATCATAAATCAGGATGGTATTCTGCATTATTCACCTGGAATATTGAGCATAAATCAGGATGGTATTCTGTATTATTCACATGGATTATTGAGCATAAATCAGGATGGTATTCTGTATTATTCACATGGATTATTGAGCATGCATCAGGATGTTATTCTGTGTTATTCACATGGATTATTGAGAATGCATCAGGATGTTATTCTGTGTTATTCACCTGGATTATTGAGCATGCATCAGGATGGTATTCTGTGTTATTCACCTGGATTATTGATCATAAATCAGGATGGTATTCTGTATTATTCACATGGATTATTGAGCATGCATCAGGTTGTTATTCTGTGTTTTTCACCTGGATTATTGAGCATGCATCAGGATGGTATTCTGTGTTATTCACCTGGATTATTGATCATAAATCAGGATGGTATTTTCTGTTATTCACCGGGATTATTGAGCATAAATCAGGATGTTATTCTGTGTTATTCACCTGGATTATTGATCATAAATCAGGATAGTTTTCTGCATTATTCACATGGACTATTGAGCATGCATCAGGATGTTATTCTGTGTTATTCACATGGATTATTGAGAATGCATCAGGATGTTATTCTGTGTTATTCACATGGATTATTGAGCATGCATCAGGATGGTATTCTGTGTTATTCACCTGGATTATTAATCATAAATCAGGATGGTATTCTGCATTATTCACCTGGATTATTGAGAATGCATCAGGATGTTATTCTGTGTAATTCACATGGATTATTGAGAATGCATCAGGATGTTATTCTGTGTTATTCACCTGGATTATTGAGCATGCATCAGTATGGTATTCTGTGTTATTCACCTGGATTATTGATCATAAATCAGGATGTATTCTGCATTATTCACCTGGATTATTTAGCATAAATCAGGATGGTATTCTGTATTATTCACATGGATTATTGAGCATAAATCAGGATGGTATTCTGTATTATTCACATGGATTATTGAGCATAAATCAGGATGGTATTCTGTATTATTCACATGGATTATTGAGCATGAATCAGGATGTTATTCTGTGTTATTCACATGGATTATTGAGAATGCATCAGGATGTTATTCTGTGTTATTCACCTGGATTATTGAGCATGCATCAGGATGTATTCTGTGTTATTCACCTGGATTATTGAGCATGCATCAGGATGGTATTCTGTGTTATTCACCTGGATTATTGAGCATGCATCAGGATGGTATTCTGTGTTATTCACCTGGATTATTGATCATAAATCAGGATGGTATTCTGTATGATTCACATGGATTATTGAGCATGCATCAGGTTGTTATTCTGTGTTTTTCACCTGGATTATTGAGCATGCATCAGGATGGTATTCTGTGTTATTCACCTGGATTATTGATCATAAATCAGGATGGTATTCTGCATTATTCACCTGGATTATTGAGCATAAATCAGGATGGTATTCTGTATTATTCACATGGATTATTGAGCATAAATCAGGATGGTATTCTGTATTATTCACATGGATTATTTAGCATAAATCAGGATGGTATTCTGTATTATTCACATGGATTATTGAGCATGCATCAGGATGTTATTCTGTGTTATTCACATGGATTATTGAGAATGCATCATGATGTTATTCTGTTATTCACCTGGATTATTGAGCATAAATCAGGATGATATTCTGTGTTATTCACCTGGATTATTGATCATAAATCAGGATGGTATTCTGCATTATTCACCTGGATTATTGCTCATAAATCAGGATGGTATTCTGTGTTATTCACCTGAATTATTGAGCATAAATCAGGATGTTATTCTGTGTTATTCATCTGGATTATTGATCATAAATCAGGATGGTATTCTGCATTATTCACATGGATTATTGAGCATGCATCAGGATGTTATTCTGTGTTATTCACATGGATTATTGAGAATGCATCAGGATGTTATTCTGTGTAATTCACATGGATTGTTGAAAATGCATCAGGATGTTATTCTGTGTTATTCACCTGGATTATTGAGCATGCATCAGGATGGTATTCTGTGTTATTCACCTGGATTATTGATCATAAATCAGGATGGTATTCTGCATTATTCACCTGGATTATTGAGCATAAATCAGGATGGTATTCTGTGTTATTCACATGGATTATTGATCATAAATCAGGATGGTATTCTGCATTATTCACCTGGATTATTGAGCATAAATCAGGATGGTATTCTGTATTATTCACATGGATTATTGAGCATAAATCAGGATGGTATTCTGTATTATTCACATGGATTATTTAGCATAAATCAGGATGGTATTCTGTATTATTCACATGGATTATTGAGCATGCATCAGGATGTTATTCTGTGTTATTCACCTGGATAATTGAGCATGCATCAGGATGGTATTCTGTGTTATTCACATGGATTATTGATCATAAATCAGGATGATATTCTGTGTTATTCACCTGGATTATTGATCATAAATCAGGATGGTATTCTGCATTATTCACCTGGATTATTGCTCATAAATCAGGATGGTATTCTGTGTTATTCACCTGAATTATTGAGCATAAATCAGGATGTTATTCTGTGTTATTCATCTGGATTATTGATCATAAATCAGGATGGTATTCTGCATTATTCACATGGATTATTGAGCATGCATCAGGATGTTATTCTGTGTTATTCACATGGATTATTGAGAATGCATCAGGATGTTATTCTGTGTAATTCACATGGATTATTGAAAATGCATCAGGATGTTATTCTGTGTTATTCACCTGGATTATTGAGCATGCATCAGGATGGTATTCTGTGTTATTCACCTGGATTATTGATCATAAATCAGGATGGTATTTTGTGTTATTCACATGGATTATTGATCATAAATCAGGATGATATTCTGTGTTATTCACCTGGATTATTGATCATAAATCAGGATGGTATTCTGCATTATTCACCTGGATTATTGCTCATAAATCAGGATGATATTCTGTGTTATTCACCTGGATTATTGAGCATAAATCAGGATGTTATTCTGTGTTATTCATCTGGATTATTGATCATAAATCAGGATGGTATTCTGCATTATTCACATGGATTATTGAGCATGCATCAGGATGTTATTCTGTGTTATTCACATGGATTATTGAGAATGCATCAGGATGTTATTCTGTGTAATTCACATGGATTATTGAGAATGTATCAGGATGTTATTCTGTGTTATTCACCTGGATTATTGAGCATGCATCAGGATGGTATTCTGTGTTATTCACCTGGATTATTGAGCATAAATCAGGATGGTATTTTGTGTTATTAACATGGATTATTGATCATAAATCAGGATGGTATTCTGCATTATTCACCTGGATTATTGCTCATAAATCAGGATGATATTCTCTGTTATTCACCTGGATTATTGAGCATAAATCAGGATGTTATTATGTGTTATTCACCTGGATTATTGATCATAAATCAGGATGGTTTTCTGCATTATTCACATGGACTATTGAGCATGCATCTGGATGTTATTCTGTGTTATTCACATGGATTATTGAGAATGCATCAGAATGTTATTCTGTGTTATTCACATGTATTATTGAGCATGCATCAGGATGTTATTCTGCATTATTCACATGGATTATTGAGCATGCATCAGGATGTTATTCTGTGTTATTCATATGGATTATTGAGAATGCATCAGGATGCTATTCTGTGTTATTCACCTGGATTATTGAGAATGCATCAGGATGTTATTCTGTGTTATTCACATGGATTATTGAGCATGCATCAGGATGGTATTCTGTGTTATTCACCTGGATTATTGATCATAAATCAGGATGGTATTCTGCATTATTCAACTGGATTATTGAGCATAAATCAGGATGTTATTCTGTGTTATTCACCTGGATTATTGATCATAAATCAGGATGGTATTCTGCATTTTTCACCTGGAATATTGATCATAAATCAGGATGGTATTCTGTGTTGTTCACCTGTATTATTGAGCATGCATCAGGATGTTATTCAGTGTTATTCACCTGGATTATTGATCATAAATCAGGATGGTCATCTGCATTATTCAACTGGATTATTGAGCATAAATCAGGATGTTATTCTGTGTTATTCACCTGGATTATTGATCATAAATCAGGATGGTATTCTGCATTATTCACCTGGAATATTGATCATAAATCAGGATGGTATTCTGTGTTATTCACTTGGATTATTGAGCATGCATCAGGATGGTATTCTGTGTTATTCACCTGGATTATTGATCATAAATCAGGATGGTATTCTGCATTATTCACCTGGATTATTGAGCATAAATCAGGATGGTATTCTGTGTTATTCACATGGATTATTGATCATAAATCAGGATGGTATTCTGCATTATTCACCTGGATTATTGCTCATAAATCAGGATGGTATTCTTTGTTATTCACCTGGATTATTGAGCATAAATCAGGATGTTATTCTGTGTTATTCATCTGGATTATTGATCATAAATCAGGATGGTATTCTGCATTATTCACATGGATTATTGAGCATGCATCAGGATGTTATTCTGTGTTATTCACATGGATTATTGAGAATGCATCAGGATGTTATTCTGTGTAATTCACCTGGATTATTGAGCATGCATCAGGATGGTATTCTGTGTTATTCACCTGGATTATTGAGCATAAATCAGGATGGTATTTTGTGTTATTAACATGGATTATTGATCATAAATCAGGATGGTATTCTGCATTATTCACCTGGATTATTGCTCATAAATCAGGATGATATTCTCTGTTATTCACCTGGATTATTGAGCATAAATCAGGATGTTATTATGTGTTATTCACCTGGATTATTGATCATAAATCAGGATGGTTTTCTGCATTATTCACATGGACTATTGAGCATGCATCTGGATGTTATTCTGTGTTATTCACATGGATTATTGAGAATGCATCAGAATGTTATTCTGTGTTATTCACATGTATTATTGAGCATGCATCAGGATGTTATTCTGCATTATTCACATGGATTATTGAGCATGCATCAGGATGTTATTCTGTGTTATTCATATGGATTATTGAGAATGCATCAGGATGCTTTTCTGTGTTATTCACCTGGATTATTGAGAATGCATCAGGATGTTATTCTGTGTTATTCACATGGATTATTGAGCATGCATCAGGATGGTATTCTGTGTTATTCACCTGGATTATTGATCATAAATCAGGATGGTATTCTGCATTATTCAACTGGATTATTGAGCATAAATCAGGATGTTATTCTGTGTTATTCACCTGGATTATTGATCATAAATCAGGATGGTATTCTGCATTTTTCACCTGGAATATTGATCATAAATCAGGATGGTATTCTGTGTTGTTCACCTGTATTATTGAGCATGCATCAGGATGTTATTCAGTGTTATTCACCTGGATTATTGATCATAAATCAGGATGGTCATCTGCATTATTCAACTGGATTATTGAGCATAAATCAGGATGTTATTCTGTGTTATTCACCTGGATTATTGATCATAAATCAGGATGGTATTCTGCATTATTCACCTGGAATATTGATCATAAATCAGGATGGTATTCTGTGTTATTCACTTGGATTATTGAGCATGCATCAGGATGGTATTCTGTGTTATTCACCTGGATTATTGATCATAAATCAGGATGGTATTCTGCATTATTCACCTGGATTATTGAGCATAAATCAGGATGGTATTCTGTGTTATTCACATGGATTATTGATCATAAATCAGGATGGTATTCTGCATTATTCACCTGGATTATTGCTCATAAATCAGGATGGTATTCTTTGTTATTCACCTGGATTATTGAGCATAAATCAGGATGTTATTCTGTGTTATTCATCTGGATTATTGATCATAAATCAGGATGGATTTCTGCATTATTCACATGGATTATTGAGCATGCATCAGGATGTTATTCTGTGTTATTCACATGGATTATTGAGCATGCATCAGGATGTTATTCTGTGTTATTCACATGGATCATTGAGAATGCATCAGGATGTTATTCTGTGTAATTCACATAGATTATTGAGAATGCATCAGGATGGTATTCTGTGTTATTCACCTGGATTATTGATCATAAATCAGGATGGTATTGTGCATTATTCACCTGGATTATTGATCATAAATCAGGATGGTATTCTGCATTATTCACCTGGATTATTGAGCATGCATCTGGATGTTATTCTGTGTTATTCACATGGATTATTGAGAATGCATCAGAATGTTATTCTGTGTTATTCACATGTATTATTGAGCATGCATCAGGATGTTATTCTGCATTATTCACATGGATTATTGAGCATGCATCAGGATGTTATTCTGTGTTATTCATATGGATTATTGAGAATGCATCAGGATGCTATTCTGTGTTATTCACCTGGATTATTGAGAATGCATCAGGATGTTATTCTGTGTTATTCACATGGATTATTGAGCATGCATCAGGATGGTATTCTGTGTTATTCACCTGGATTATTGATCATAAATCAGGATGGTATTCTCCATTATTCAACTGGATTATTGAGCATAAATCAGGATGTTATTCTGTGTTATTCACCTGGATTATTGATCATAAATCAGGATGGTATTCTGCATTTTTCACCTGGAATATTGATCATAAATCAGGATGGTATTCTGTGTTGTTCACCTGTATTATTGAGCATGCATCAGGATGTTATTCAGTGTTATTCACCTGGATTATTGATCATAAATCAGGATGGTCATCTGCATTATTCAACTGGATTATTGAGCATAAATCAGGATGTTATTCTGTGTTATTCACCTGGATTATTGATCATAAATCAGGATGGTATTCTGCATTATTCACCTGGATTATTGATCATAAATCAGGATGGTATTCTGCATTATTCACCTGGATTATTGATCATAAATCAGGATGGTATTCTGCATTATTCACCTGGATTATTGATCATAAATCAGGATGGTATTCTGTGTTTCACCTGGATTATTGATCATAAATCAGGATGGTATTCTGCATTATTCACCTGGATTATTGATCATAAATCAGGATGGTATTCTGTGTTATTCACCTGGATTATTGAGCATCATAAATCAGGATGTTATTCTGTGTTATTCACCTGGATTATTGATCATAAATCAGGATGGTATTCTGCATTATTCACATGGATTATTGAGCATGCATCAGGATGTTATTCTGTGTTATTCACATGGATTATTGAGAATGCATCAGGATGTTATTCTGTGTTATTCACATGGATTATTGAGAATGCATCAGGATGGTATTCTGTGTTATTCACCTGGATTATTGATCATAAATCAGGATGGTATTCTGCATTATTCACCTGGATTATTGAGCATAAATCAGGATGGTATTCTGTATTATTCACATGGATTATTGAGCATGCATCAGGTTGTTATTCTGTGTTTTTCACCTGGATTATTGAGCATGCATCAGGATGGTATTCTGTGTTATTCACCTGGATTATTGATCATAAATCGGGATGGTATTCTGCATTATTCACCTGGATTATTGAGCATAAATCAGGATAGTATTCTGTATTATTCACATGGATTATTGAGCATAAATCAGGATGTTATTCTGTGTTATTCACATGGATTATTGAGAATGCATCAGGATGTTATTCTGTGTTATTCACCTGGATTATTGAGCATGCATCAGGATGTTATTCTGTGTTATTCACCTGGATTATTGAGCATGCATCAGGATGTTATTCTGTGTTATTCACATGGATTATTGAGCATGCATCAGGATGTTATTCTGTGTTATTCACATGGATTATTGAGCATGCATCAGGATGTTATTCTGTGTTATTCACATGGATTATTGAGCATGCATCAGGATGTTATTCTGTGTTATTCACATGGATTATTGAGCATGCATCAGGATGGTATTCTGTGTTATTCACCTGGATTATTGATCATAAATCAGGATGGTATTCTGCATTATTCACCTGGATTATTGAGCATGCATCAGGATGGTATTCTGTGTTATTCACCTGGATTATTGATCATAAATCAGGATGGTATTCTGCATTATTCACCTGGATTATTGAGCATAAATCAGGATGGTATTCTGTATTATTCACATGGATTATTGAGCATAAATCAGGATGGTATTCTGTATTATTCACATGGATTATTGAGCATAAATCAGGATGGTATTCTGTATTATTCACATGGATTATTGAGCATGAATCAGGATGTTATTCTGTGTTATTCACATGGATTATTGAGAATGCATCAGGATGTTATTCTGTGTTATTCACCTGGATTATTGAGCATGCATCAGGATGTATTCTGTGTTATTCACCTGGATTATTGAGCATGCATCAGGATGGTATTCTGTGTTATTCACCTGGATTATTGAGCATGCATCAGGATGGTATTCTGTGTTATTCACCTGGATTATTGAGCATAAATCAGGATGGTATTCTGTGTTATTCACATGGATTATTGAGCATAAATCAGGATGGTATTCTGCATTATTCACCTGGATTATTGAGCATAAATCAGGATGGTATTCTGTGTTATTCACATGGATTATTGAGCATAAATCAGGATGGTATTCTGCATTATTCACATGGATTATTGAGCATAAATCAGGATGGTATTCTGTATTATTCACATGGATTATTGAGCATAAATCAGGATGGTATTCTGTATTATTCACATGGATTATTGAGCATAAATCAGGATGGTATTCTGTGTTATTCACATGGATTATTGAGAATAAATCAGGATGTTATTCTGTGTTATTCACATGGATAATTGAGCATAAATCAGGATGGTATTCTGTGTTATTCACATGGATTATTGATCATAAATCAGGATGATATTCTGTGTTATTCACCTGGATTATTGATCATAAATCAGGATGGTATTCTGCATTATTCACCTGGATTATTGCTCATAAATCAGGATGGTATTCTGTGTTATTCACCTGATTATTGAGCATAAATCAGGATGTTATTCTGTGTTATTCATCTGGATTATTGATCATAAATCAGGATGGTATTCTGCATTATTCACATGGATTATTGAGCATGCATCAGGATGTTATTCTGTGTTATTCACATGGATTATTGAGAATGCATCAGGATGTTATTCTGTGTAATTCACATGGATTATTGAAAATGCATCAGGATGTTATTCTGTGTTATTCACCTGGATTATTGAGCATGCATCAGGATGGTATTCTGTGTTATTCACCTGGATTATTGATCATAAATCAGGATGGTATTCTGCATTATTCACCTGGATTATTGATCATAAATCAGGATGGTATTCTGTGTTATTCACCTGGATTATTGAGCATAAATCAGGATGTTATTCTGTGTTATTCATCTGGATTATTGATCATAAATCAGGATGGTATTCTGCATTATTCACATGGATTATTGAGCATGCATCAGGATGTTATTCTGTGTTATTCACATGGATTATTGAGAATGCATCAGGATGTTATTCTGTGTAATTCACATGGATTATTGAGAATGTATCAGGATGTATTTCTGTGTTATTCACCTGGATTATTGAGCATGCATCAGGATGGTATTCTGTGTTATTCACCTGGATTATTGAGCATAAATCAGGATGGTATTTTGTGTTATTAACATGGATTATTGATCATAAATCAGGATGGTATTCTGCATTATTCACCTGGATTATTGCTCATAAATCAGGATGATATTCTCTGTTATTCACCTGGATTATTGAGCATAAATCAGGATGTTATTATGTGTTATTCACCTGGATTATTGATCATAAATCAGGATGGTTTTCTGCATTATTCACATGGACTATTGAGCATGCATCTGGATGTTATTCTGTGTTATTCACATGGATTATTGAGAATGCATCAGAATGTTATTCTGTGTTATTCACATGTATTATTGAGCATGCATCAGGATGTTATTCTGCATTATTCACATGGATTATTGAGCATGCATCAGGATGTTATTCTGTGTTATTCATATGGATTATTGAGAATGCATCAGGATGCTATTCTGTGTTATTCACCTGGATTATTGAGAATGCATCAGGATGTTATTCTGTGTTATTCACATGGATTATTGAGCATGCATCAGGATGGTATTCTGTGTTATTCACCTGGATTATTGATCATAAATCAGGATGGTATTCTGCATTATTCAACTGGATTATTGAGCATAAATCAGGATGTTATTCTGTGTTATTCACCTGGATTATTGATCATAAATCAGGATGGTATTCTGCATTATTCACCTGGAATATTGATCATAAATCAGGATGGTATTCTGTGTTATTCACTTGGATTATTGAGCATGCATCAGGATGGTATTCTGTGTTATTCACCTGGATTATTGATCATAAATCAGGATGGTATTCTGCATTATTCACCTGGATTATTGAGCATAAATCAGGATGGTATTCTGTGTTATTCACATGGATTATTGATCATAAATCAGGATGGTATTCTGCATTATTCACCTGGATTATTGCTCATAAATCAGGATGGTATTCTTTGTTATTCACCTGGATTATTGAGCATAAATCAGGATGTTATTCTGTGTTATTCATCTGGATTATTGATCATAAATCAGGATGGATTTCTGCATTATTCACATGGATTATTGAGCATGCATCAGGATGTTATTCTGTGTTATTCACATGGATTATTGAGCATGCATCAGGATGTTATTCTGTGTTATTCACATGGATCATTGAGAATGCATCAGGATGTTATTCTGTGTAATTCACATGGATTATTGAGAATGCATCAGGATGGTATTCTGTGTTATTCACCTGGATTATTGATCATAAATCAGGATGGTATTCTGCATTATTCACCTGGATTATTGATCATAAATCAGGATGGTATTCTGCATTATTCACATGGATTATTGAGCATAAATCAGGATGTTATTCTGTGTTATTCACCTGGATTATTGAGCATGCATCAGGATGTTATTCTGTGTTATTCACATGGATTATTGAGCATGCATCAGGATGTTATTCTGTGTTATTCACATGGATTATTGAGCATGCATCAGGATGTTATTCTGCATTATTCACATGGATTATTGAGCATGCATCAGGATGTTATTCTGTGTTATTCATATGGATTATTGAGAATGCATCAGGATGCTATTCTGTGTTATTCACCTGGATTATTGAGAATGCATCAGGATGTTATTCTGTGTTATTCACATGGATTATTGAGCATGCATCAGGATGGTATTCTGTGTTATTCACCTGGATTATTGATCATAAATCAGGATGGTATTCTCCATTATTCAACTGGATTATTGAGCATAAATCAGGATGTTATTCTGTGTTATTCACCTGGATTATTGATCATAAATCAGGATGGTATTCTGCATTTTTCACCTGGAATATTGATCATAAATCAGGATGGTATTCTGTGTTGTTCACCTGTATTATTGAGCATGCATCAGGATGTTATTCAGTGTTATTCACCTGGATTATTGATCATAAATCAGGATGGTCATCTGCATTATTCAACTGGATTATTGAGCATAAATCAGGATGTTATTCTGTGTTATTCACCTGGATTATTGATCATAAATCAGGATGGTATTCTGCATTATTCACCTGGAATATTGATCATAAATCAGGATGGTATTCTGTGTTATTCACTTGGATTATTGAGCATGCATCAGGATGGTATTCTGTGTTATTCACCTGGATTATTGATCATAAATCAGGATGGTATTCTGCATTATTCACCTGGATTATTGAGCATAAATCAGGATGGTATTCTGTGTTATTCACATGGATTATTGATCATAAATCAGGATGGTATTCTGCATTATTCACCTGGATTATTGCTCATAAATCAGGATGGTATTCTTTGTTATTCACCTGGATTATTGAGCATAAATCAGGATGTTATTCTGTGTTATTCACCTGGATTATTGATCATAAATCAGGATGGTTTTCTGCATTATTCACATGGATTATTGAGCATGCATCAGGATGTTATTCTGTGTTATTCACATGGATTATTGAGCATGCATCAGGATGTTATTCTGTGTTATTCACATGGATCATTGAGAATGCATCAGGATGTTATTCTGTGTAATTCACATGGATTATTGAGAATGCATCAGGATGGTATTCTGTGTTATTCACCTGGATTATTGATCATAAATCAGGATGGTATTCTGCATTATTCACCTGGATTATTGAGCATAAATCAGGATGGTATTCTGTATTATTCACATGGATTATTGAGCATGCATCAGGTTGTTATTCTGTGTTTTTCACCTGGATTATTGAGCATGCATCAGGATGGTATTCTGTGTTATTCACCTGGATTATTGATCATAAATCGGGATGGTATTCTGCATTATTCACCTGGATTATTGAGCATAAATCAGGATAGTATTCTGTATTATTCACATGGATTATTGAGCATAAATCAGGATGTTATTCTGTGTTATTCACATGGATTATTGAGAATGCATCAGGATGTTATTCTGTGTTATTCACCTGGATTATTGAGCATGCATCAGGATGTTATTCTGTGTTATTCACATGGATTATTGAGCATGCATCAGGATGTTATTCTGTGTTATTCACATGGATTATTGAGCATGCATCAGGATGTTATTCTGTGTTATTCACATGGATTATTGAGCATGCATCAGGATGTTATTCTGTGTTATTCACATGGATTATTGAGCATGCATCAGGATGTTATTCTGTGTTATTCACATGGATTATTGAGCATGCATCAGGATGTTATTCTGTGTTATTCACATGGATTATTGAGCATGCATCAGGATGTTATTCTGTGTTATTCACATGGATTATTGAGCATAAATCAGGATGGTATTCTGCATTATTCAAATGGATTATTGAGCATAAATCAGGATGTTATTCTGTGTTATTCACATGGATTATTGATCATAAATCAGGATGGTATTCTGCATTATTCACATGGAATATTGATCATAAATCAGGATGGTATTCTGTGTTATTCACATGGATTATTGAGCATAAATCAGGATGATATTCTGTGTTATTCACATGGATTATTGATCATAAATCAGGATGGTAATCTGCATTATTCAACTGGATTATTGAGCATAAATCAGGATGTTATTCTGTGTTATTCACCTGGATTATTGATCATAAATCAGGATGGTATTCTGCATTATTCACCTGGAATATTGATCATAAATCAGGATGGTATTCTGTGTTATTCACCTGTATTATTGAGCATGCATCAGGATGTTATTCTGTGTTATTCACCTGGATTATTGAGAATGCATCAGGATGGTATTCTGCATTATTCAGATGACACACCATCCTGCTGCACAGAGCAGCTGCCTAGTTTTGATATTTAGGTTTTATTGAGATTTGAAATAGTTGTTGGAGATTTGTAAATCTGCACCTTTGTAAGTCACTTTTTGTAAATTGTTAGTGTAAATTAGGGAGTTTTATATTGTTCAGTTCAGTTGTTTATTTGTTTCTTTAAAAAAATATGGTGTGCTTTTCAAATATTGTGTTCTTTTACTTGGATAAAACACTTTAATTAAATAAAACTAGCAACACCTTACGTTCTGTTTTATTTACGTTAAAGAAGTGAGGAGTAGGGAGATGAAAATTTATGTTTTTTGATACTGAGACTGGACGAGTAGCTCTCGGCAAACTGCCGACTTCCAAAGTAGCTCTTGGTTCAAAAAAGGTTGGGCACCCCTGCTAATCTTACTTTATTGCCTTTTCAGCTTGTTTTAAACCCATGTGTTTTCCTTTTGTTTCTTTATAATAAAGATTATTCTCATATATGCACAAGGTTCCTGTTAAAATTGCTTAACGCATCGATTGCACTGCCCTGTAATCAATTAAACTATTTTTACAGTAAGGTACAGATTAGGAATTAATTAGGTTTCAATTGGCCCTGTAATATTAAAGGTTAGTATTTCATTAAATTTAAACGGTAATATTTTGTCAGGGATAATTCAAAGTCAAATGCAAATGGATAATTTGGTTTAAACTGTCCCTTAAACATTAAAAGCGTGTTTCTTTAAA
>JBBPBX010070045.1:0-13027 GCA_038048925.1 Garcialebias charrua
TGTGTGGAAACAGAACGGTTTCCTAACAAGCGACAGAAAAGTGGTCAAACACAAAGAGCTTTTCATAGCGTGTGATCACTTGGTGACATCACATGACTTACAGATCTACTGGAAGAAGGTTCCAGGGCATTCTAGAGTCCCTGGCGATGACAAACACTACAATGACATTGCAGACTCCTTAGCCAAAGAAGGAGCCGACGAAGGTCCTCTATGGTCCTTCGACCCCTCCTGGTTAATCGAGACTCTGCCAACACAACCTTCAGTCAGAGTTATGGCAGTCACACGTGCACAGGCCGCGGACAAACCTGCTGACAACGCAGTCTCCGTACGACCCGCACTGACTGACCCTGACATCATCCAACTTCAGAAGTCGGATCCTGCTATCAACTCCATGATACTGTATCTGACTGATCCGGACAAGAACACTCCGTCTAAAGACGAACTGGATTCCGATCCAGACCTTAAGGTCCTTTATCAGCTGCGCAAACAGCTAAAACTAATCAAGGGCATCTTAACTTTCGCTCATGGACCAACGTCCTCACCTGTGTTCGTGGTTCCCCATGACCAAAGGGGGGTAATGTTAGTCCATGCCCATGATCTCCCGTCCGCAGGACACAAAGGAGATAAAGCCACGCTGACGGCATTAAAACAAATTGCCTATTGGCCTGGAATGAAAAAGGATGTCAAGGACTACATTGAAGGGTGCGTGGTCTGTGGCCAGTTTCAGCCAACCAGACCACTTCACAGAGCACCACTGCAAAGCAGAGGCATTGCATTCCCATGGTCTGACCTCCAGATCGACTGGGTTGGACCACTCACTAAGAGCTCTAGAGGAAATAAATATTTTCTCACGGTAACCTGTGCATTTACCAAATGGGTAGAATGCCTACCAGCTCCTAACGACACAGCACAAACCACTGCTATGTTGTTAATGAATCATATATTCTCAAGGTTTGGACTTCCCCTTCGGGTGAACTCAGACCAAGGTACACACTTCACAGGTGAAGTGATGAAAGAACTGTGGAAGACGCTAGGCGTCAAGGCCAACTTTCATGTCGGCTACCACCCACAGGCTTCAGGCCAAGTTGAGAGAGCAAACAGAACTGTGGTGAGTATTTTGAAGAAATACGTGGCTGCAAACCACAAGGACTGGGATGTGAAACTCCCTCTGGTCCTCATGGCCATAAGAGCCACTCCACACACATCAACTGGCATCTCTCCCTTCGAGATGATGACCGGTCGACAGATGACTCTCCCTCTACACCTGTTGTACCAACCAGGCGACGCCGTCATGGCGACAGCCTACACTACACAACAATACATGAAAGATTTGAATGTACACCTCAGAAACACTTTTGCTTTCGCCCAGAAAAACCTGGAAAGGTCCGCTGAAGGACGCAAGGCGTACTATGACCAGAAGGCCTCTCACAATGAACTCCAAGTGGGAGACAGAGTCTGGTACTATACGTTCGCCCCAGCAACCGGGAAAGGAGAGTCCGGGACCGGAACTCTCGCCCGCAAACTAATGCCCAGGTGGACTGGACCTCATCTGATAACAGACAAAGTGTCCTCAGTCGTCTACGAGATCAAAATCAGCAAAGGCCGCAAAGAGCCAATTGCTAAATGGGTACATCGAAATCAGATCAAACCTTACAAGGCGTTCAATGACTCCACAAAAGACAAAGATCTCACAAACTCACCGACTTCATGGGATAATAAGGTCGTCCAAACACAAGTTAGTAAATAAACTAATCAGGTTTAAACTACCATATTTCCCACCCTATAAGTCGCATTGTCCAACTTGAACTTAGAAACGCTAAGTCCAACACCCACAACAAAAACTAATCTTAACAACCATTTAAATCCACAAGATTTAAGTTGACCTCGGTCATAAAGTTGAGACCTGTTTTCTTGTGTGTTGCACTTTGGAATCTGACGACAAGAGTGTGTCGAAGCAGTGAAACGTTGTTTCCTTGTTGTTTAGTCATTACTGTTGTCATTATTTGAGATATTGTTGTGGTTCTGGACACTCCCAGCCAAAAAAGGTTTTGTATTAACATTGATTAATGCATAAGATGGATTTAACTATGCCAACATGCAGTTCATTTTGTTAAATCTCAACCGTTGAAGAGTCAATGTAGTTTAAAGCTACTCAAGGTACCATAAACTACACTGGCCTCACGATTTCTAAATTGAACCGATTCGATCGTTTCTATTCTAGATTATCTATTCATTTTGATGAGTCTCGCCATAGACTTCAAAAATTTATTAGGTACACCAAATCCTACGTCGTTCGTCTAGAAGACAACAGACATTTAGATCAAACTATATTTCATTTTTCTACTTTAGTTTAACCTAAACTAAGTAATGAATGGAGGAATAGTTTGGAATTAGAGGCCTTCGTTACAGAAGCCCTCCAAAATTCTATAGGTATAGATCCCTATATCTAATTTACAGAATTGATCCACCCCTTAATTGGTAATTATAGCTGATCTAAACCATGATAGCTTACATACCAGGTGCATATAGGTAGGGCCTAATGTAAAATCCCAATCATAAGCCCACCTAAAACCACATAATTGCATGACACATAGAACCAGAGTGGCACTGACTGGAGACCAACCAGCCAACAACCTTCGATGTGGGGACCTGCAGCTCCAACGCTTGGTCTTCAACCTTCATCCAAGGATCGCCTCCTCTGCGTCAATCGAGGGATCCCCTCTACATGCTGATTATGAAAACAATTGTTGCTGATCAATCAACAAAACTAATCGTTGTGGATTTACTGCTGTGGGATTACCGCTGTGGATTATAAGACTTTGTTTTCCAAAGGATCACAGACTTTGTTTTCCAAGAGTTAACAGACTCAGTTTTCCGAGGGATTAAAAGCTTACCGCAATGGGATTACCTACGAACAGTATGGAAGTTCCAAAAACTTTATGGGATTATAATTTTTGATTTTTTCTTTTCCACTCGCCGGATTACTTCAAGATCAGAGACAGTTCAAGGTTTCCTTTCGTGTTGGACCCCATCCCCAACGACTGGCGATGGCTTCCAAAAGGGGGGAGATGTAGTGGACATGACCTTGTCCACTTTTAAGACACCTGTGTACTTTTGAACTGTCCAGTGATGACCTTTACTGACCTCTCAGTAAAGCAGGACATTTAACACAATTATTCCATTAGTTATAATCTGAGGACATATAGTCACTAAAAGAGACTATTTCTATATCTTGATTTTATTCTAATGTAATCAAGAATAACTTTTCTCATTTTCATGATATGTGCTTTTATGCTGTGTTATTCTGAAATGTGTTAATTACTGTCTTCACTGCTGTGTTTAAAGGTGAAGCCTTCGGGTCACAGAGACCGGACGGTTTTGTTTAGAAACTCAGAGACAGTCTGATGAGCAGGGCTCCAGCGTTATCTGTCTTTTTTCCTAAACATTTCTCTCTGCTGCTGGCTTGTAACCTTGGGTTTGATAAAGCAAGTGAACTCCTCTCTGTGTTCCTGCTTTTAAGTTCTAACTGTGCGGAAACGCTTCAGTCTTTGAATGGACAAAGAGTTTGAATGGACGGAGACCTGAAAGCTCTCTGCCTTGCAGCTGGTCAAGCTTGGTCAAGAGCCAAAGACTAACTTGTCAGCTAGAACTGATGGACGTCTCCATCCAGTTCCCCGAGCAAAAGCTCCAAAGTTCTTAATGAACTTCCTTTGAGAAACATCTCGTCTTGAAGTCAGCCAGAAGCTGCCACATGTTTCTGACGGCTGACGCGGATCCGAGGAGACGTTGGAAGTAAACGACCAGTTCAGACGTACGAGGGCCGGAAGGACTCCGTGCACCTGGGAGGCTGGCAATATCTTTATCAGACGCATCGTCAAAAGGTAAAGAGCGGTTTACAAACGTACCTGGGATTTAGCCGAAGTCGGATGGAATGTGTCATCTCTGGTTACACTCGAGATAAATAACTTAATCTCTCCAACCTCTTATTCCTCCTACTCTTTCCCCTCTCTATCTAAGCTGGAAACTATATTTTTAAGCTAAAAGAGCCCACAGACTAAATATGTTAACATCCAATATTTATGTCTGTTGTGTTGAATTTAAGTGTGCTGACGTTTTAAATTGAAAGAAAGTGAAATCATGTCAATCAAGTGTAATGGTGTTAATTTAGTTGATTTATTCTAAATAAATGATAGTGTCTCTTTGACATATCAAACTAAGTTAACGTCTTTGTCACTTAATGGCTCTGTTTATTTATCCATCATAAAGATCACAGAAATATTGAATAAACTGAAAAAGAAGAGAATCCGTGAATTTACTATTCAATCTGAATAAGTAAATTAATTAAGGTAAAGAGGTCAGTATTAATATTGACCTCCTCATTAACCCCTTTACATTATAAAATAAAATAAAAAGTAAAATAAAAATAAAATAAAAAATAAAAAAGAAATATATATATATCTATATATATATATATATATTTTTTCTTTTCTTTTCTTGGACTCTCCTGCATTCTAGACGTTTACCTGAACATTCTCCAGTGCGCATGCGCTCATTTAATACACCTGAATGAAGAGGCAGAAGAGAACAAAGGAAGCTCGCAGATAAAAGGGGAAAAACACACACACACACACACACATGCTTTTACTGTATTTGGTTGTGATGGTGGATTTGTTTTGATGTTTTCTATGAGGAATCAAATTAATGACAAAAGCTACAAAAAGTTTAGAATGTTTAATTATTAAAACACGAATTAAAAAATCAACAATATCTTAAGAGTCTGCAAGTGAAACCTAAAAAGACAAAAGAGTTGTGGAAATGTAAAGATGAGCTAATTCCTCCCACTAAAAAGAACGAATGGCCCCAGGCTGACCAAGAAGAATCTGCTTTCAAGACCAAGAATGCATCTCCTGTTATCTGATCTCCACACAATCTTGTTGGGTTTTTTAAACTAATGAACATCAAAGTTTCTCTGCTGCGGCTGAGAATGTATTTGATCAGAGGAATAATAATTTTCTTATCCGCAGCCCACCTGCAAAGAAATGGAGGGCTTAGAGCAATCAAGGTTTAGGTCACTTATTTCATTTATATTCATTGTCAATAAACTAAACAAGTGAATAGATCCAGTCAATGATGCATTTACGTGATTAAATAAGTCCAACTTCAATTCAGTTAATTTACTTAAAGAACCATACCATTTTATTTATAGAGCCTTAAAACAGCAAGGCCAACCAAAGTGCTGTACAAACAACAGGCAACATACAAAATGAAGTACAAAAAATAGACATACAACAAAAAAAGCTTCTTTTTTTCTACAGGCGGATGAAACTAATTTAAACTAAATATGTGTGAAACTATAGTAGGACTAAAGACCTGTTGTGTTTTTGTTATTTGCTTAACAGCCACAACGAGTTTAAAAATGTATTTCATTCCATAATGGTCCTAATCAAAATTTAATTTGACAAAAAGGATTAAAAAAATAATGCAATAGAACAAATTTGAATAATATCAAAAATCATTTAGGTTAAACGCATTGATCTAAAAAAAAGATCAAAACAAACTAAAATTAAATGTATTATGATCTGAACACATCAGTAAAATCTATCTGTAGGTCCTAATTTAAAACCAACAATTCATTCAAATGCATTGGAAGTAGGAGTAACACGATGGAAGGATTTAATTAGGCTACAGTAACATGATATAAACCTTGTTATAAATGCAGAGCGGACAACCTCAACGCCTCATAAGAATCTCTGCTGCCACCTTATGGCCAAACTCTCATATTACACAACTAGAAAAATCTGCTCAAAGAATCCGGGGCAAACTTTCACTCCATTTTCACCCAATCCTTTATTAATGCTTTATTTTTTATTTTTTTTAAGAAACGAACACAAGGCGACATTTTTGCTTCTGCAATGTAAACTACTACGTTTATGTATGTCCAGTTAGGTCAATTTAGAGGTTGAAGACTCAGCCTTGTTAGAACAAAAACATCCTTATTTCAGTAGGAGTTTAAAACAAACAAAAAAACAAAAAAAAACTATGGGACACCATCTTAATTTGTGGGGACAAAGGCAAAAGTTGGAAAATATATTTTCTGGTTTAAATGACCTCTTCTCTTTCCTATTTTCCAAATAACTTCTGCTGCCTGTGCATAATGGTAATATTGTCCCCTGACAGTAAAGGGTAATATTAAAGACAACTTATTTGATCAGTTCATGAGAATTACAGCATTTAAACAATCTGGACCAGGAGTCTGCAACCTGAATTTTATTTGTTATACAAATAACAAAAAAACAAAAAAAAGTTCAAGCAGTTTTCCTGTCATTTATTTTGCAAATATCAGAGTCAGAGTCAGAGTCAGAGAGAATTTATTGTCATTTGCACCGCATGTAGTACATGTGTTGAAAACGAGATTATGTACACAGGGTCCCAGTTACATCCAACAACAAATGCAAGAGAAAAACAATAATAACATCTAGGATTAACTAAGAGAGACATCAGCTAGTAATACACTAAGCCCTAATGTAGTAGAAAAACATCATTATAAACAGCAGCACGAACATGAGCAGATGGTCACAGATGAACGCAGCAACAAGAAACAGATCAGCATCAGCATGATGTGACATTTTGCAGTGTTTATTCTTATTATTTATTTATTCATGAGTCTGACAGCCTCAGGGTAGAAGCTGTTCCTCAGTCTAGTGGTTCTACATTTGATGCTCCTCAACCTCCGTCCCGAGGGGAGTGGTGCAAAGAGTGAGTGTGCTGGGTGAGTGAGGTCTTTCATGATGCAGGTGGCTCTTTTTCTGCATCTGGAGGTGTAAATGTCTGTGATGGTGGGGAGACTGACTCCCACAGACTTCTGTGCAGCCTTCACCACTCTCTGTAGAGCTTTCCTCTCTGCAACTGTGCAGCCTCCATGCCACACGTTGATGCTGGAGCACAGGACGCTCTCCACTGCACACCTGTAGAACGAGGTGAGGACTGAGCTTCTCAGACCGGCTCGTCTCAGCCGTCTGAGGAAGTAGAGTCTCTGATGACCTTTCTTGATCAGGCTGGTGGTGTTATTGCTCCAGCTGAGGTTATCATTCATGTGTACACCCAGGTATTTGTAGCTGGAGACCACCTCCACCGCAGATCCACCTATATACAGTGGGGTGTGGGTGTGTTTGTTCCTTCTGAAGTCCACAATCATCTCCTTCGTCTTCTTCACATTCATGTGAAGGTTATTCTCTTTGCACCAACTCTCCAGATGTTCCACCTCCTGTCTGTAGCTGGATTCATCATTATCTGTGATGCATCCCACCACAGCTGTATCATCTGCAAACTTAACAATATGACAGCCTGGATGTGTGGCTGTACAATCATATGTGAGCAGAGTAAACAGAAGAGGGCTCAGCACACATCCCTGAGGAGAGCCAGTGCTGAGGGTGATGGTGGAGGAGGAGAAGTTGTGGATCTTCACGGACTGTGGTCTGTTTGTTAAGAAGTCTAAGACCCAGTTACAAATAGAGGGGCTTAGTCCAAGTGTGGATAGTTTGTCTATCAGAGTTTGGGGGATCATGGTGTTGAAGGCAGATGTGAAGTCCACAAAGAGCAGACGCACGTATGAGTCCTTCTGATCCAGGTGGGTGAGAGCAGTGTGGACCACGGAGGAGATGGCGTCCTCTGTTGATCGGTTCTCACGGTATGCATATTGATGAGGGTCCTCGTTGATGTTGACGGCTGTCTTGATGTGGGACATGACCAGTTTCTCAAAACATTTAGCGACTATCGGGGTGAGGGCCACCGGTCTATAGTCATTCAGACCAGTCACTGTGGAGCTTTTTGGGACTGGGATGATGGTGGCAGTCTTCAGGCAGGTGGGAACTGACTCCAGTGCAAGTGAGGTGGTGAAGATGTCAGCCAGCACCTCACAGAGCTGGTCCGCACATTCCTTCAGAACTTTCCCTGGGATGTTGTCTGGACCCGTAGCTTTATGAGGGTTGATCCTTCTGAGACTGCCTCTCACTTCTGCTGCGGTCACTTTGAGGTGCTCCTCGTCTGGTGATGAGGTGAGTCTGGTGCTAGTTGGTCTGTTTGGATCATCAAAACGTGCATAAAACTTATTGAGGGCATCAGGCAGGGATGGGTCCCTGGGATGGGTCCCTGAAATATGTGAACACTGGAGCAAGTACAAGGAGAAAATCATACTTTTAACATGATGCTTTATTTATTTATATCAAGAACTGTTTGCATAGTTTATACTTCTTTTAATAATAAAAAAAAAAGCAAAAACAGATTTTTCCCCTTTCACAAGAATCTGGTCATTTTCTTTAATAAATGGTAAATGGAGTTTATTTATACAGCGCTTTCTAGCCCCCTATGAGGGGCCCCAATGTGCTTTACAATACCAACCATCCACCCATTCATTCACCGGTAGCGGCAGACTGCCATGCAAGGCGCTTTCCAGTCCTACCGGGAGCAACTTGGGGTTAAGTGTCTTGCCCAGGGACACAACGACACATGGTGTGGGGAACCGGGATTCGAACTGCCAACCTTCCGATTGGGGGACGACATTACCACTACGCCACGGCCGCCCGTAAATGTTAAAAATCATTAGATGTTTTTTGCTTTATGTCACCACTGGCCAAAAAGGCCTCCCCAGCATACCTGCAGTGGCTCGCAGGCCACCATATATATATATATATTTTTTGTTAATTGTTAGACTTCATGATTTGGGACCTGAGTCCAAATTTTGTACCTAAACATGAAAATGTGAGCTGGTATAAAAAATAAAAAAAATCCTTGAATGAGAACCAGCTGTTGCAACTCCAGACTCATTCAACACTTGCTCTTCTCAAGGGCGGACGTCTCCTCTTGGTCTCTGCTTTGCTTTTGATTTATCTTGTCTGTGAAACTGTCTGAGAGCCTCTCTTCTACAAAATCTTCCGAATCATAACTATGGACTTCAATTTGGTCAGTTGGTCCCTCAACACAACTGATAACATTTCTTCAAAAAGAAGACAGGTTGTAGGCGAGCCGATTTGCCCTGTTGGCATGCACACAGCTGGATATCTCATCGACTTGATGATGTGTCTATCTCTGCTGTCATCTGTGGACCTTTAAGGACACATATTTAATTGGATTCATGATAACTGGTTCCTGCTTTTTGGATTCGGCTGGTTCCTGGTCTATCAACAAACAAGGAAGACGTTGGCAGCAAATCTGGACCTGGTCAGGCTGCCTGCCTTACATGATGGCTTGGTTCATGTCTCTTGAACCCAGACTTCTGGCTGAATGGATTAGATCTCGGGGATTCTCTCAGGCACGTTCCATTGGTATGGTCATTTTAATTTGGACATTTCTGAAGCGAGTGGACCGACACAGACTGAAGGTAGATTTAAAGTTCTGCCTGTTCCCAAAACAATCGTGTTTATCTGACATTCGGCTCCCTGACTGCCCTTGACAGGCCGTCTTATCTCAACACACCTGAGAAGTTTTGTAAACCTGACACTCCCACTCTCCCAAACCTGCTACTGAGGAATTCCACAGACCTTTCAGAGGAGCCCAGCTGAATAAACATTGTCATAATTACAGGACTCTGGATTCGCCTCTGGACGTCCTCGGCAGCTCGCCCCGAGTGTGCACAGATCTCTACAGAGGGAACTACTGTACATGAACCAAATGTATTTTATCTTAACTCTGCAGTCCCTCTGCGAGCTGGCTGCTCACCGCCTTCGAGTACTGTACTCCACATCCCTCCCGCCCCCTCTCTGCGTAATGTTGGCGTCATTATGTGCTTGTGTGCGAGACTTTTTTTCATTAAATGTTTGACCTTCAGAGGTTAAAAATGTGTTAGGATTTTTTATGTCTCCAAACCCTGTGTGTCATTTCTCACCACTTTTATTGTCTGTCCAACAGATCTCCCTTGTAAATGAGTCTTCGAAGCTCAATGTGACTTATGTTTAAATAAAGGTTGAATTAATTAAGTAATTTAGCAAACAAAGGCCTAAAATGGCTCTTCTGATCATAAAGGTTGCAGACCCCTGATCTGGACCAAGGTTTTTGGCACAGATAAGACACTCAAGAAGCACAAGAATGTGTAATTTCAGTCTCCATAATACACCCAAGTGAAGGCTTTACTGAAAGAACTGAATCAGATCTTGCATTTATCACACAGCAGTTACAGATTTCACCTCCCAGCCTTTGTGTGGTTTACATGTTCTCTCTGTGCATCCCTGGTCCAGTTTCCTCCCACAGACCAAAAACAACTTGTCCCTGGATGTGGGCGAGACTGTAAATGGTTGTCTCTCTACGTGTACCTGTGAAGGACTCATGACCTGTCCAGGACGCCGCCTGTCAAAGAGCGACTGCACAAGATGGACACCAGCTCCTCTGAGAGAAGTAGTAGTTAAATAAAACCGATCAATGATGCATGGGTGCATTTGTTACGTGCAATGAAGACAAAGTGCAAACAATACAAAATAAAATTATTTTAATCCCAGATTTTTAAAAAAATGAACCGGTGTCCAAAGAAACAAAAAGTAAATTTTGATTTAATTATAATTGGCCAGCAAGCTCCACTTTCCAAATGCACAACGTTGCCTTTTCCATTAGAAAATAAATAAATAAAAAGTAAAATAAATCCAACAACAAGTTTCATTTTTATTTATTTATAGCTTTTTCTCAATGTAGCCAACATGTCAAGGAGCTCCAATGTGGACACCAGGGGCCAGAAGAGCAGAAGAGATGGTAAACAAACCAGCATCAATTCTCAAGTCACCAGTATGACGACAGACGTGTGAGAGAATACATAAGAGACACAACAGGTTACACAAAACAAAGTCTGAACTGTTCAGGGAACAGGTAACAAGATGTTTACAACATGAAAACAATGAGCTGTGAGCTAATGGAAACTGAGCAGCCAAACTGGGAATGAGTCCAGCCCACTGGCGACTTGATTAAAAGTTAGGATGGTGTGTGTGTTTACGTATGCGTGTCACTATTTCTAGAGCCATTTTAAAAAATGAGTCTTGCCCTGAGGAATAGCCACTAGAAGTGATACGGGGTGTGGGTGACCCAGTTGGACGTCTGGTCTTTAGAGCGCTTGGCAGAGCTGTGCGTGGTGAAAAGGGATTTAAACGTCTCAGATCTTTCCTCCATGTCCTGGATGGATCTTTTGGTAGAAGAGGCTGTGGAGGATTTAGTGACTTTAGAGGAGCCGGAGGCACCAGAGGGTCCGGCCACATCTGGGAAGGAGGAGAACATAAAACAGGAGCAGCAGGATAAACAAGAGACAGAGACAATTAAAAGTTTAGAGAGAGTTGAAAACAACTACAGTATTAACAATTAGAGAAATTTGATTTCACTGATTACTCAAGTTAACCCCTTTCTCAGTTTATAAAAAACAAACAACAACAAAAAAAACTAAAATGTCTTGAATAAATAACAAAAATACATACTGTATAGATTTCTTAAAGATCAATTTACCAAAGATTTGATCCAAAAGCAGATAAATCAAGTTTAATAAACCAACATATCTTCATAAAGAAATAACTGGATGAGTATCAGATTATAATCAATCAGCATACAACCTGATGTTTAACTGTGCCAGTATTAGATTAAATATATATTCCGTTTCCATTTCTAAAAACAAAAATAAAAATGTTTAACTACCTGAGTGGTTGCTTTCACCTCCATTTTGTAGACATCCTTTCTCAGAAACATCTACAGATGAAAACTCTGGATCTTCTGTGGAGAAATACAAATCAGGTAAGATACAAAATATTGTGCAGTGCAACTAGTGACCCAAACAAATTTATTCAGCCTTAGCTGGGTGAGGCTACAACTAGCATACAAATCATTTGACAGGTACGTAGTCCCTCGTTTATCGCGGGGGTTCCCTCCATGATTTCTAAGTGGGAGAACTTGCAAAGTCGCAGGGTGTTCAAACACACATTTTCCTCACTGTAATATATATATATATATATATATATATATATATATATGTAACAGGTATAAACACTTTATTTTGTAGTGAAATTCTTGCTAAAATATGTATTATAGTTGTCCTGCAGTGTGTGGTTTATAAGCGCCCTCTACTGGTTGGCTATAAATATGACGTAAAACCGGAAGTTCCCCACAGTTGGTCAGCTCTCTGCTGTGGTAAGTCATACAGTTCGGTTATTTTACAAAAGTATCATTAAGTATGCTACAAAGCTAATGTGAAATTTATCATAATATACAGTTTATTGTAATATACACAGTTATGCATCAACATTGTGTTGCTACATAACCGTTGATACAAGTTTGGTTTTGTATGAGTTGCTCATAAGAGAATAAATTCATAAATGCTACTTTCTCTAGATGGCCACACCAGTGGAGGAGCTAACTACAGTTTCTTTGTGCTGTGAACCACTCATTTTGCAGGTAATTTGTTATATAAAATGTTCAGAGTTAAGTCCGTTATGTTAACGGTTATATCTTGTACAGTAACGGCTGGTTGTTGCCATGACGACACAACGTTAACTGCTATTTTTTTGTGAACCACCAGAGGGTGCTGTAAAACAATTTAATATTTCATTTTGACCGCTGTCTGTATTTATTTTTCTATTTTCTTATTTCATTTATAAAAACTAATAAAAAGGAGAAAAAGGATGTTAAGCTAAAATAGGGTTAAAACCAGATTACATTAAATCCATGTTAATTTTAAAACCACTATACGATCATATGTTAAAAAGAGTACAGTATTGTCTGAAATTGTTGTAAGAAAAGTTTTACACACAGTTGGTCAGCTCTCTGCTGTGATGGCCACACCAGTGGAGGAGCTAACTACAGTTTCTTTGTGCTGTGAACCACTCATTTTGCAGTAAAGTTCCACTTCATCCAACCCACTGGCCTCTGAGAGTGTGATTATGACAGGACGGGTCCACAACTGTTACATATATATATATATATATATATATATATATATATATATATATACATATATATATATACATATATATATACATATACAGTATATATATATATATATATATATACA
>JBBPBX010070046.1:0-18695 GCA_038048925.1 Garcialebias charrua
TATATATATGTGTATATATATATGTATGTATATATATATTATCTATACTATATATATATAAAATATATATATATGTATATATATATATATATATATATATATATATATATATATATATATATATATATATATATATATATATATACAGGGAACCCTCGAGTTACGTCAGGGATCGGGACCTACGAGTGTGACTTAGGTCGATTCTGTCGTACCTCGCGGACCAAAAACACGTGCCTGTCGTAGGTCCGCATTTCTGCCGCAGGTCGCGGCTATACCGCTAACGGAGCGCCGCACACACATTTAACGGCATGAGAATGAACAAGCGGACATCCTGTGCCATAAACATGCACAGAACTTTATTTACAAACACTTAGATAACACATTATACCACACATTCATCCATAAACACACAAAACCAGTACCTGTACAGCATGTACAGTACAGGTACAGTACTGAAATGTTTTTTTCAGCACAGACAAAGCATACAAAATACAAATCTCTTCCTGAACAGTTCTCAGCCATAATCTGCAAATGAGTTCAACCATGAAACATGAACACTTCTCTTTGAGCAGCAGCTGTCAACATCAAAATGCAGCAAATGATAAGGAACTCCCATGCATTCATCCATGCATCCAGCAGCAGCTAGAACATGTCAACCATGAAACATGAACACTTCTCTGAGCAGCAGCTGTTAACATGTTGCAACCATCATGTTTTTGAAACCAGTGCAGTCCATGTGGTGTTGGTGTGCAGTCCATGTGTTAACATCAAAAAGCAGCAAATGATTAGGAAACTCCCATGCATCCATCCATGCATCCAGCAGCAGCTAAAACATGTCAACCAGGAAACATGATCACCTCTCTTAGTGCAGCAGGTGTTAACATCAAAATGCAGCAAATGATAAGGAACTCCCATGCATTCATCCATGCATCCAGCAGCAACAAAAACATGTCAACCATGAAACATGAACACTTCTCTGAGCAGCAGCTGTTAACATGTTGCAACCATCATGTTTTTGAAACCAGTGCAGTCCATGTGGTGTTGGTGTGCAGTCCATGTGCATGAAAAAGTCCATGAACCCAAAAAAGAAGCTGGAAGCAGCAGAAGAAGGAAACAAGGAAACAAAATGTCCTTACTTTGACTGAAGTGTAGGTAGACACTGATGTTTTTCTCAAGTTCAAACCTGGATCAGATGGAACTGCTTAGCCAGTGCTCAACCATGAATGATGGGAGCATTTTAGGCCAGGTGTGAGCTCAGCGGTGTGGTCCTGATGTGAACAGTTCTGTCCATCAGCAAAGGTGTTTTTTTGTTTGTTTTGGCAGCAGTCATACATGCAGAAGGTGTTGACACAGGTGATGGTGTCCTGGACGACAGAGGCAGGACAGAGTGGACACACGTCCATCGATGAGGAAAGTCCACGATGTGAGCTGTGAAAACATTACAACAACACAAAAATGAACATGAGCACCTACAGGTGGGCCTGTGAACACCTGAAGATGGCAAACATCTTGTCCTCACCTGATTGGTGTGGTGCAATGATGGAGAGGTGCTAGAGGGAGAGAGGCAGGCAGGCAGGCAGGACAGAGTGGACACACGTCCATCCATGAGGAAAGTCCACGATGTGAGCTGTGAAAACAACAACACAAAAATGAACATGAGCACCTACAGGTGGGCCTGTGAACACCTGAAGATGGCAAACATCTTGTCCTCACCTGATTGGTGTGGTGCAATGATGGAGAGGTGCTAGAGGGAGAGAGGCAGGCAGGCAGGCAGGCAGGACAGAGTGGACACACGTCCATCCATGAGGCAAGAGCAACAGGTGGAAGTTCACTTCCATAGCCTGGTCCATGAGGCAAGAGCAACAGGTGGAAGTTCACTTCCATAGCCTGGTCCATGAGGCAAGAGCAACAGGTGGAAGTTCACTTCCATAGCCTGGTCCATGAGGCAAGAGCAACAGGTGGAAGTTCACTTCCATAGCCTGGTCCATGAGGCAAGAGCAACAGGTGGTTCTGTATAAACCCACACACAGACGTGAACATCTGCAAAGAATGAAAACACAGACAACAACAACTTCTCCTTACCTGTGTGGTGTGGTGCACATGTGTTGATGGACCAAGGGGGCGTGACGCTTTGGAGGCTGTCGAGAGAGCGGTGATGTTTACAGTAGATGTAGCATAAAACAAAAACTACAGGAAAAAACATTGACATGTCTTTGCTGTACCTTTCACACGATGCTGTGCTGTTATGTGAAGGTGGGCAGGTCAGTGATGGGATGGTGGAGCTGGTGGAGAGGAGGTGGAGGAGGAGGAGGAGGAGCAGCAGGCTGTGAACAGAAGCAGATACAAATTGATTAACAGATGAAGTTACTGTGTGTAACGTGACACAACTCAGAAAAATAAAAATAACAATTCATCACCTGGAGGGAGGGAGAGGGGAGGCGGAGAGGGGAGGCGTCTTTTACTGGGGAGAGGCTGAGCAGTCCATGGAGTCATCCTGGCTTGCAGCAGGAGTACTGGCTGGTGTTGGATCTTCTGGTGCACCAGCAGATCCTGGAGGAGCTGCAGAGACCTTGGTGACAAACCTTAACATGCTGCTCTGCACAGCCTCTTGCTTCTTCTCGTCCAGGATCTGCTGATAACACGCAAGCCCGCCCAAGATGACTCTTCGAGCCCTCTCAAACCTCTCCCCATCTTCGTCCTGCTTCTCTAACCGGGCCAAGCCGCTGTGGAAGTCCTTGAAAGCCAATGCCAACTCCTGCCGGCTGAAGGTCTTGGGTGGGTTAGGGTTGGCCTGCTCCCCTTCCTCAGCCGGGACGTGCCTGTCGAGGAGAATGAGGTCTTCCACTGACAGGTCCTCTCCTGTTGATCCCAGAAGCTCTTGGACATCATCCACGTCCATCTCGAGCTCCAGTGACCTGCCCATCCTCACAACGTCCTCAATGACATTGTCAACCTCCCTGGAATCGTGTACCTGTTGAACAAGCTGTGGACACACCTTCTTCCACACGCCGCTCAGGTTGTTCTGAGTCACACGATTCCAGGAGTGATCAATGTTCAGCACAGCATCGTGGATGTTGTATTTTTTCCAGAAGTCTTTGAGGCTGACACCTGGAGTCATTCCGGTTGCCTCCAAAGCGTTACGAATGACCCTCTGGAGATAGTACGCCTTAAACGTACTTATCACCCCTTGGTCCATCGGCTGGATCAGCGAGGTGGTGTTAGGAGGAAGGTACACCACCTGCACAGCCGGGTTAATGTCGGTGAGATCAGGGGGGTGTCCTGGAGCGTTGTCCAACACCAGCAGGACTTTAAAGGGAATCTTTTGGGAATGCAAAAACGCTTGACATCTGGCACAAAATGTTGCTTAAACCATTTTGAAAACACTTCCAGCGTTACCCAGGCCTTCCTATTTGATGCCCAATAGACTGGAAGCCTTTTTTTATCAACATGATTGAAGGCTCTGGGGTTTTCAAATTGGTAAATCAACAAGGGCTTGAGTTTGCAGTCCCCAGAAGCATTCCCCCCAAGCAGCAAGGTCAGGCGCTCCTTGCCAACTTTGTGACCTGCTGCTATTCGCTCATCTCTGCTAATGTAGGTCCTGTTGGGCAAACGCTTCCAGAACAGGCCTGTCTCATCGACATTAAACACTTGCTGGGCAGTGTACCCGCCGTCCCTGATGACCTGAGCCAGTTTGTCAGGGAAGGCCTCAGCTGCTGCGTGGTCAGCACTGCCTGCCTCTCCTGTTTAAATGCACACAAAAACAGTAAAATGAATTTTTTTTTAAAAATCGGAAGTCAAGGACTACCTGTACCTGTAACAAAAAAAAAATAAGAGAAATTAAATGCTCACCCTGTATTTTTAGGTTGTGCAAATTCGCTCTGTCCTTGAAGCGCTGAAACCATCCTTTGGAGGCAGTGAATTCATCAGGTCCAGTGTCCCCCTCTCCCACAGCACCCCTCCCTGACGTGCTGCTTGACGTCCCTTCTCCAGGATCGCTCTGTTGTGACGTGCCTTCGCCTGAGTCGCTCTGTTGTGACGTGCCTTCGCCTGAGTCGCTCTGTTGTGACGTGCCTTCGCCTGAGTCGCTCTGTTGTGACGTGCCTTCGCCTGAGTCGCTCTGTTGTGACGTGCCTTCGCCTGGCTCGCTCTGTCCTGCCCCCTCCTCCCCCGCACCTCCCTCCTCCACCGCACCTCCCTGACTCCTACCTTTCAGCGTGCTGTAAATCATGCGGGCCTTCTCCCTGATCACGGCCATGCACACGGGCACGCGCCTTTGAGCATTGTCCTCGATCCAAACCAAGAGCAACCTCTCCATCTCCACCAAAACACCTGTTCTCTGCTTCGTTATAATTGTGGACTTCATGGGTGCGGAACGACGCACTTGGTCCAGAATTCTCTCTCTGTCTGCCTTGATCGTCCCCACCGTCGAACGCGGAAAGCCTAGCTTCGCTGCTACCTCGGTCGCTGACATGCCCCCATCACACATTTTAACAATCTTTAGCTTCGTCTCAAGGGTTATGGTCTGCCTGGGTTTCTTACCCGCACCCTTATCAGCGGACTTCGAAGGCCTCTTGGGTCCCATTTTATTTGTCTCTCAAAAAAAAAAATGTCTAAAAAAAAACTCGCTAAACCTATGCTACCTAACCTGTGGCTAATAAAATACCGCTCGCTAAACCTATGCTACCTGTGGCTAATAAAANTGTTGTGACGTGCCTTCGCCTGGTCACTCTGTCCTCCCTCCTCCCCCGCACCTCCCTGACTCCTACCTTTCAGCGTGCTGTAAATCATGCGGGCCTTCTCCCTGATCACGGCCATGCACACGGGCACGCGCCTTTGAGCATTGTCCTCGATCCAAACCAAGAGCAACCTCTCCATCTCCACCAAAACACCTGTTCTCTGCTTCGTTATAATTGTGGACTTCATGGGTGCGGAACGACGCACTTGGTCCAGAATTCTCTCTCTGTCTGCCTTGATCGTCCCCACCGTCGAACGCGGAAAGCCTAGCTTCGCTGCTACCTCGGTCGCTGACATGCCCCCATCACACATTTTAACAATCTTTAGCTTCGTCTCAAGGGTTATGGTCTGCCTGGGTTTCTTACCCGCACCCTTATCAGCGGACTTCGAAGGCCTCTTGGGTCCCATTTTATTTGTCTCTCAAAAAAAAATGTCTAAAAAAAAACTTGCTAAACCTATGCTACCTAACCTGTGGCTAATAAAATACCGCTCGCTAAACCTATGCTACCTGTGGCTAATAAAATACCGCTCGCTAAACCTATGCTACCTGTGGCTAATAAAATACCGCTCGCTAAACCTATGCTACCTGTGGCTAATAAAATACCTGTCGCTAAACCTATGCTACCTGTGGCTAATAAAATACCTCTCGCTAAACCTAATGCTAACTGAATGCTATGCTAATGATGATCGATAAAGTGTACGTACGTTTGCTTTTCTCTCTCTCTCGCCGAAACTCAACAACGTGGTGAAGATGGCGTCCCTTTAAATAGTACGGCAGTGTCACCCCACCCCTACTACATGGTCACGCCCACTGTCATGCGCGAACACTCAAGGTGTGTACCCCTCCCCCACCTTGCCGCTTGCCGTAGTGTCGCACTTTTTTTGCCGTATCTCGATTACATACTTCTAATGTATTTCTGTTGTAAGTCCGTTTTTTCGGTCGTATGTCGACGGCATTCTTTCAAAGAGGCCTGTCGTAAGTCTGCGTTGCCGTAGGTCGCAGGTGTCGTAACTCAAGGGTTTCCTGTATAAGACTGAGCTGAATACAGCTTCTCAGACTGAGGAAGTCTTTCGGACGAAAGACGAAACGTTTCTACAATTTTTTTGTTTTGTTTTGTTTTGTTTTTTGAATGTCCAGAGGACCAGACTTAGCTTTTTTAGATTTTTCTACCTGGATTATTGAGCATGCATCAGGGTATGTCAAAATTCTACTTAAGTACAGAAACAAAGTATTTCTACTTTGTTACATTATATCACTGGCATTTTGTTCAAGGAATTCTAGGTTAACCTGTAATTTCTATGACTTTAGTCATTTTTATTATGTCTGTGTCTTTAGGTAATATATAAAAAATATAATTTTAAAAATGAGAAGAGTTTTTTTCATTCAACCTTTATTTATACAGGCTAGCCTCGTTGAGCCACGGGGACTCAATTACAAGAGGGACCTGTCTCACTCACACCCAGGGTCAATTTAGAGTTACCAATCAGCCTAACATGCATGTTTTTGGACTGTGGGAGGAAACCGGAGTACCCGGAGAAAACCCACGCATGCACGGAGAGAACATGCAAACTCCACCCAGAAAGGCCCCCGGGCCAGGATTTGAACTAGGGTCCTGCTCGCTGAGAGGCAGCAGCTCTACCTGTTGTGCCACCGTGCTAATTCAAGTAGATGTGTGTAAAGATGATAGCCTCTGTGTGACCATACAAATATGCCGTCACGACAAACATTACGAAGTGAAAAACTATTTGGTGTGTGTCCCCTGTTACATCCCGGCTCGCTGTGGATGCAACATAGATGGCATAACCCAAAAGTTTGTGTAACAAAAATAATAATGACAATTTATTTTTTACAGTGTTTACAAGTGTTGTGGTCCCGATAAGTCCAGGACTAAATGGCAGGATGCACAACATATGAAGCCGAGACTGTAATTTAGACCAAAGTTTTAACCTGAACAAAAACAGCAAAGTGGGAGCCCCGAGTAAAACAAACAAAAAGAGGGAGAAGCCCTGAACCAACGAGCATTTGATCGTCAGATTTGGGCAACTCCTCTCGCCCTATGATCCAGGGACTAACCCTACAACCAAAAAAAAAAAAAACATAAATACAGTGACAGCCGGTAACTACCAGCCCCAACAACAAACAGCTCAATGATTTAGTGACAAGATGCAACCACAGGTATCTCTGACAGGAGCGGGAGCGAGGTTGGAGCAAAAAGCCAACAACCATCAGAACAGCATCACTTATTCGGCCTCCCTCACTCGTCCTGCAGGCAGAGCTTGATCCTTTTAAACCATCCTCAGCCAATCAGCTGTTCAGAAAGAGCAAATGGATTAATTAGGCACACATTGACATAAATACCACAGGGACATGTCACAACAAGATACTAAACAAAACACAGCAATAGCCAACATTCTTCAGAGAATGTAACTGAAGGTCATGGTTTCTTTATTGTCATTTGCATCGTATGTGGTACATGTGGTGCAACAAAATTGTGTACACAGGGTCCCGGTTACATTCAACAAAAGTATAAATTGTAAAAGAAAACCCATAATAAGATCTAAGATAACAACAAAACTAACTTCTTGTCCTGAAAAATAACAAACTACTTGAAAACAAAAGTGAACATTCAAAAAACCAAATGTACAATCCAAACTGACAACAATCAAACTACAACAAGTAGCTCCACAACAAGGAAATCTCCAAACAAACAAATGTGTCGTGACTAGAAAGGTCACACTCTATCAGAGCCAATAAGACACAGTTGGAAACCACAACTTGGCATAAGCACCAAAGAATGAAATACTGCACATGAAGCACAGCAGCCCTAACTGAAGGGCAGGTCTGGCTTTTATCATCTCCCTCATTCTTCTGGCTTCCTCATTGGCGGTTGCTGGCGATGCGGTCCAAGTCTCCTCCGGCTAATCAGCTTTGGACAGGTAAGCCTTGCAGCCTTGGTCGAGAGTCCACCAGTAGAGAGAAGCAGCCAGCCAGCAACAACCAGGCAGTACAGAAAAGAAAACTACAAAAGAAGAAAGTCAACACAGGCCTGAGGCCTTAACACCCCAAATTATAAAACATAAGGTCCATTTTCTGGTGCTGTAATGGAAATCACATTGAATTCATTGAATTCATTTTGTGATGTAGTTTGTGTATTACAGTTAAAAAAATAAAATAGAATTATTCATTTTGTGATGTAGTTTGTGTATTACAGTTAGAAAAATTAAGTTGAATTATTCATTTTCTTATGTAGTTTGTGTATTACAGTTAGAATGATGTAGTTTGTGTATTACAGTTAGAAAATTAAGTAGAATTATTCATTTTGTGATGTAGTTTGTGTATTACAGCTAGATAAATTAAGTAGAATTATTCATTTTGTGATGTAGTTTGTGTATTACAGTTAGTAAAATTAAGTAGAATTATTCATTTTGTGATGTAGTTTGTGTATTACAGTTAGTAAAATTAAGTAGAATTATTCATTTTGTGATGTAGTTTGTGTATTACAGTTAGTAAAATTAAGTAGAATTATTCATTTTGTGATGTAGCTTGAAGGTTAACATTGGTTGAACAAACTGTGAAATAAGGGGCAGATATAATAAGATTTCATCTTCTTTCTGCTCCTTTCATTTTATCCTACTTGTATTCTTGTATCTGATGAAACTGTCTTGTATTGTTCTTTAAAAATGAATGAATAAACATCAAAATCAAATCAAATCAAATTCCCAGTTTCATATTTTTTATAAATTGGCTCAATGCACCTGTTCCTGAAACATAAAGATTATGAGTTGGTTCAAGGTTCTTTATTGCCATTCACATCACATATGGTACATAAGGTAGAAAAAAATGTGTGCACAGTTACATCCAGCTACGACCAACAATAGCAAAAAAAATTGTAAAATAAACAGTAATAAGGATTTAAGATATAAACAAAGAAACACGCTAAACACTAATAGTGCAAAAACAATACGATGAACAGCAGCACAAACATGAGTCTGTGTGAGCTGATGAGTATGAATGAATACAGCAGCATGAAAAAAAACCAGCAGCATGAGATCAGCAGCACATATCACCAATTAAAGTAGCATTACTGTGATTTTTCTTTTCCACACAGTGATGATCCTGATCAGGGATTCATGAGTCTAACAGCCTCAGGGTAGAAGCTGTTCCTCAGTCTAGTGGTTTTGCACTTAATGCTCTACAACCTTCTGCCTGAGGGGAGCGGGGCAAAAAGTGTGTGTGCTGGGTGAGTGGGGTCCTTCATGATGCAGGTGGCCCTCTTCCTGTATCTGGAGGTGTAAATGTCTGTGATGGTGGGGAGACTGACTCCAACATCTTCTGTGCAGCCTTCACCACTCTCTGTAGAGCTTTTCTTTCTGCAGCTGTGCAGCCTCCATGCCACACGTTGATGCTGGAGCACAGGATGCTCTCCACTGCACACCTGTAGAAGGAGGTGAGGACTGAGCTTCTCAGACCAGCTCGTCTCAGCCGTCTGAGGAAGTAGAGTCTCTGATGACCTTTCTTGATCAGACTTCCACCTCCTGCCTGTAGCTGGACTCATCGTTGTTTGTGATGCATCCCACCACCGCTGTATCATCTGCAAACTTTACAATGTGACAGCCTGGATGGATAGGTGCACAATCATATGTGAGCAGAGTGAACAAGAGGGGGCTCAACACACAGCCCTGAGGGGAGCCAGTGCTGAGGGTTATGGTGGATGAGAAGAAGTTGTGGATCCTCACAGACTGTTTGTTAAGAAGTCCAGGAACCAGTTGCAAATGGAGGGGCTTAGTCCTAGTACGAGTACCGGTAGTTTGTCCTTCAGGGTTTGGGGGATCATGGTGTTGAAGGCAGATGTGAAGTCCACAAAGAGCATACATAGGAGTCCTTCTGCTCCAGGTGAGAGCAGTGTGGACCACAGAGGAGATGGTGTCCTCTGTTGATCGATTCTTGTGGTATGCGTACTGCTGAGGGTCCTCGTTGATGTTGATGGTTGTTTTGATGTGGGTCATGGCCAGTCTTTCGAAGTATTTAGCGACTATCGGGACGAGGGCCACTGGCCGATAGTCATTCAGACCAGTCACTGTAAAGCTCTTTGGAACTGGGATGATGGTGGCGGTCTTCAGGCAGGTTGGAACTGTTGCCAGGGTAAGTGAGGAGTTAATGTCAGCCAGCACCTCACAGAGCTGATCAGCACAGTTTTGCAGCACCTTTCCTGGGGATGTTGTCTGGGCCAGTGTTTTTGTGAGGATTAATCCTGAAAGTACTCCTTACTTCTGCTGAGGTCACACTGAGAAACTCCTCTTCTGGTGGTGAGGTGAGTCTGGTGCTGGGTGGTCTGTTCAGGTCTTCAAAGCATGCATAGAACACATTAAAAGCATCAGGCAGTGATGAGTCCCCGTGGCATTGTGCACCCCTGCCTTTACAGTCTGTTATGCACTTAATGCTCTTCCACATGCCCCGTGGGTCTTGTGAGGAGAAATGTCCCTGGATCTTCTTTGCATTTGTCGCTTTGGCCCTCTTTATACCAGCAACCAGCTTTTTTCTTGTCCTAAGTTGGTGGCTGTATCAACATATCAGTGCTGCCAATTCTTTAAAGCATCGTCATAACTTCACTGAAGTTTAATCCCTCCTGTGTATCATTGCGCTTCGATCCGTCCATTTAAGGTGATCAGAGCATGTTGCCTGGATTCCCTCCTCCCTGAACTGGAAAGCATCCACCTATTTTCTTTTACCCACTTCTTCCTTTTTGGGTCACAGGGGTCACTGGTGCCCATATCCAGCAGTCACAGTGCTGGGTACACATTGGACATGTCTCCAGTCCATCACAGGTCCACATAGAGACAAACAACCATTCATTCTCTACTCACACCTAAGGAAAGTTTAAGTTGTCAATCAGTCTAACATTAAGGTTTTTGGTCTGTGGGAGGAAACTGGAGTACCCAGAGAAAACCCACGGATGCACGGAGAGAACATGCAAGTTCCACCCAGAAAGGTCCCCGGCCAGGATTTGAATTGGTGACCTTCTCACTTAGAGACAGCAGCTCTACCTGTTGTGCCACCGTGCAGCCCAACTGGAGAGAAAACAACTGAAAATAATCAAATATTTTAAAAATTCATATATTTCTGAATTCACCTTTATTTAACCTGCGAAACAGAACGATTCAAATTTCAAAACAGACAGTTCAGTCAGCAACATTTACACAGTTACAGTCACTGCTGTGTGAGCACTTCTTTTGCACCGTGCACAGCCATTAACTATATAATTAGGTGTAAAAACGCACATACCATAAGGGTTAAACACTAGAACATTTACAGTCATAGCAAAACATAAATAATGGATTATAGCATTCAAACTGAGAAGTGGTTTATTCTTTTTTTTTTATTCCAGCAGAGGGAACAGAGGATTTAAACATGTTTTTTCCTCATCTGGATACAGCATGCTGGCTTGAAATAAATAAGGATAATTCTTGAGCATGTGGACAACGAGGAGGGAGAGTTACAACCAATAAATGTTGTTCTTCTTGTTTTATATTTTATGGTTCTGAGTGAGGTTCTAAGATCAGATCCGTTTCCTGTTTCGTTGCTTCTGTTTCATCTCCCCGTCTGCCCACATACCTGGTCACAATGACAAATTAGCACACCTGCCCTTTGAGTTATGAGCTCGCTGGATATTTTTAGTCTCAGGGTTTTTAGTCATCCTTAGATCCTATATTCACTTTCAAAGCAAAACGATTTTTACGTTTTACAATCCCAAATGAAGACTTGCATCCCTTCACGTGCGTTCTTTTTTCACGAAACTCTGACCCTTTAAAATGTGTACAGTACTGTAAAACAACAATTACAATAGAGTATTTAGGATCTTTGTAAAAATTAAAATGTAATTTAAAAAAAAAGTTGCTGCCCTGACATTCAGTGTTTTATTTTCTGTTAATATGTATGTTAGTTTTAAATTCCTGGATGTTCATAAAACACAGGTTATGATGTTTCAAGTCATCCATCTGCCAGAGACACTGAAGATGAAACTGGAGCAAAGGCGAATGGCCTGAATAAAACTGGACACATCTATGAATACATTAACAGTGATTACCGTCATCCAGCGTCTTCATAAGAGGAGGAGGATGAAGAGGCTGCTTCTTGAAAATAGTCTAACTTGTCCAACCAGCATGTCCAAAAAATGTTTGTCTGTCCGTCTGTCCATTCATCCATTTGTCTGTCCAACTGGCTGTCTGTCTAGCCATCTATATACATCCACTCATCCATCCAATTTTCTTTACCCGCTTGTGTTAATTAAACAATAGAGACCCATTAATTTCTGGTTTGAACACATTTTAAACCACAACAGCATTTTTACCCAGAATAAAAAAAATAAAAAAAATCATTGTTCTGAATTTGGCTTTACCTTCTGCAGTACTTTCGTGGATACAAACCTGGTAAGCCTGAGAAGAGTATCATACAGTAATTTCCACCGTACACATCGCACCGCCCTATAAGTCACATCAGTCCATATTTGTCTAATAAAGTGGAAAATCCATAAATATGTTGCTTCGCCGTATATGTCACTTCTATTATATGTCACCGCTGATGTGTTGCGTTTGTTATGCGTCACCGCTGACAACCTGGAAATGTGGGCCGGTGTTGTGCCAAAAACCGGTGGGTTGCAAAATGGTGTCCGCGGGAGCGTGCACAGGAGGACTTTAACAAGAAATTAACAGGACTACCACCAAAAAACAATTATTTGTTTGATGGAAATTATAGTAAATGTGTGTCTCAGTTGAACTATTCTTTAAAAAACGCACTTTAATTTTCAAACCAGCTGACTTTCAAAAACGGTTTTGCTGCTAAGGTGCTGCAAAGCGGGCACGTGCAGCTGGACCAGCCTCTGCAATTCTTTCAAATTTCACAAGATAACCACTAAAAAAATTTGTTTGCTTGAAATTATAGCGGGCAGCATGGTGGCGCAACTGGTAGAGCTGCTGCCTCTCAGAGAGCAGGTCACCGGTTAAAATCCCGGTCCAGGGGTCTTTCTGGGTGGAGTTTTCATGTTTTCTCCGTGCATGCGTAAGTTTTCTCCGAGTAGTCCAGTTTCCTCCCACAGACCAAAAGCATGCATGTTAGAATACCATACCATACCATACCATACCATTTTATTTATAAAGCACTTTAAACAGGAACAAGTCCACACAAAGTGCTGGACAAACAAACACGCAACAGGCAACACATACAATGAAGTACAACACGAAAAACATAAAAACATTGCAGATCATAAATCAAACGATCCAATACAAATCAGCTGGCATTGAAAGCAATGGAGTAGTAGTGAGTTTTTAACCGGGATTTGAAAACCGAGAGGGAGGGGGCCTGTTTGATGAGCAGCGGTAACTCGTTCCAGAGTCTTGGGCCTGCTACAGAGAACGCCCTGTCACCCCTGCGCTTAAGGCGAGTTTCTGGAACTATTAAGAGTACCTGATCCTCTGACCTCAAAGCACGTGGAGGGACATATGGGTGTATCAGATCCGAGAGATAGGCGGGGGCGAGACTGTTCAGCGATTTGTAGACATACATGAGAATTTTGAATTGGATTCGAAGATGAACCGGTAGCCAGTGAAGGGAGGCCAAGACTGGTGTAATGTGCTCTCTTTTGCGTGTGCTGGTTAAAAATCGGGCAGCTGCGTTCTGAACCAGTTGTAATCGTGCAATGGTGGCTTGACTGACGCCAAGCAGAAGGGAATTGCAGTAATCCAGCCTAGATGTAATGAATGCGTGAATCACTGTCTCCAGGTTGTTTTTTGATAATATGGGCTTCAGCTTAGACAGACGCCTCAGCTGGAAAAAACAGGATTTGACAATCATGTTTACATGACTGTTGAGTTTCATGGAAGGATCCATTATCACTCCCAGATTTGTGACTTTTTGTTTTTCGGACAGGGGTAGAGCAGACAGGTCAATGCAGTGGTTTGAGGTTGTGTCATTGGGAAGGAACAATATGGCTTCCGACTTCTTATCGTTGAAGCTTAAGAAATTTAAAGCCATCCAGTCCCTGATGTCAGCCAGGCAGTCGAGCAGAGGTTGAATAGAGCCTGTACCATTTTGTCTTAGGGGGAAGTAAATTTGACAGTCATCAGCGTAGAAGTGGAAGGGTATATTGTGTTTCCGGAAAATAGCACCGAGTGGCAGCAGGTATAAGGAGAACAAGAGAGGACCCAGGATGGACCCCTGCGGAACCCCCCATTTAAGAGCCGCCACTGCAGAAGTAAAATCGTTGATGGAAACACAAAAGGATCTGTCAGAGAGGTAGGATCTGAACCAGTTTAGGGCTGATCCTGAGATGCCCACCCACTGCTCCAACCTAGCAATGAGGATGGTCGATGGTGTCGAAAGCGGATGTGAGGTCCAATAGGACAAGCAGCACAGAGTCACCAGTATCTGTATCAGAATGACTGGTAACTCTAAATTGTCCCTAGGTGTGAGTGAGAGAGTGAATGGTTGTTTGTCTCTATGTGTCCCTGTGATGGACTTGCGACCCGTCCAGGGTGTCCCCCGCCCCTCGCACAGTGATTGCTGGACATGAGCACCGGGGATCCCCGTGACCAAAAATGGAAGAAGCGGGTAAAGATAATGGATGGATGGATGAAATTATAGCAAAGGTGTGTCTCAGTTTATCATTTGCTTAATAAATGCACTTTAATGGTCAAATTAGCTGAATTTCCCCGGGGTGGTGCAGCTGTTTTGACGGTTCCAAGCAGAGCAGAATGAAGGTGGGGAGAATATGGCAGGCCAGTTGAGTCATGAAAAGCTGGTGAAGATTCTCAGTTATCCAGGACATGGTAAATAAATAAAAAATTCAAGACAAAAACAATGAAGTATAAAGTATAATAAATAAAGTCCAGTTGTTTATGTCTTGAACTTTTTTAATTTGTCATTATAGCCACATTTTCCTATTACATGATACAACAGCATGCTATACATCTATTACTACTCTCTTGCCATCAAGTGGCTGAAAGTGGTACTGCTCAATTATTTTTTTCAGTCAGAATGAATGAAAAACGTAATATCTCAGCCACAAAATTGTTTATAAATATGGGAAAAATTCCATAAATACATCACTTCGGCCTATAAGTCGCAGGGCATGTAAATTATGCAAAAAACAACAACTGTGATTTATAGGCTGAAAAATACGGTACTTGAATTTGAGACAATTAGGGATAATCCACCGGAGAATGTTTTTGTAAATACCCAGAAGTTTTTTATTGTGTCATCCCTGGGTCCATGCAGAAATGGTGTTTGAAGAGCCCCAAAACAATACATTTTGAAATCAAGTTTGAGTGAAAAAAATCTTGGAATGTCACCTTTGCATTTTAATGTAGACAACCAAAATGCCAAAATGCAGGGTTTTGAAACATGACATCAAAGCCATCCATCCATCCATTTTCTTCCGCTTATCCGGGGTCGGGTCGCGGGGGTAGCAGCCTAAGTAAGGAGGCCCAGACTTCCCTCTCCCCAGCCACTTGGAGCAGCTCCTCTGGGGGAATCCCAAGGCGTTCCCAGGCCAGCCGAGAAACATAGTCCCTCCAGCGTATCCTGGGTCTTCCTCTGGGTCTCCTCCCGGTGGGACATGCCCGGAACACCTCACCAGGGAGGCGTCCAGGAGGCATCCTAACCAGATGCCCGAGCCACCTCAACTGGCTCCTCTCGATGTGGAGAAGCAGCGGCTCTACTCCGAGTCCCTCCCGGATGACTGAGCTTCTCACCCTATCTCTAAGGGAGAGTCCAGCCACCCTGCGGAGAAAACTCATTTCAGCCGCTTGTATCCGAGATCTTGTTCTTTCGGTCATAACCCAAAGCTCATGACCATAGATGAGGGTGGGAACGTAGATCGATCGGTAAATTGAGAGCTTTGCCTTTTGACTCAGCTCTCTCTTCACCACGACAGACCGGTACAGCGCCCGCTTCACTGCCCCGTTCAAAGCCCCGTCTCTAATCTAATCAATGCCCCATTAGCATTAACTTTATGTGTTTGTATTTTGCACACAGTGGGCAAGATTTATGTGAATGGCCTTGGCCTTGCACATAAATCTCGAACCAAGAACAATAAATAAAGCATAAATCTTGAGCAAGGCCTTGTCCAGATCTTGGTTCTAGTTTTTGGTGCGTTTTCAGGACAGCATTACAGCATCACACACAGGTCTGGCAGAGTTACTACAACATTTTCAGTCATGCTGTTTTAATGTGGAGGAAATCCATCCATCTTTACCCACTTCTTCCTTTTCAGGTCGCGGGGGTCACTGATGACCATGTCCAGCCATCAATGTGCGAGAGGCGGGGTACACCCTGGACAGGTCTCCAGTCCATCACAGGGATACATAGAGACAAACGACCAACATTTTTTATTTTATTTTTTTATATGAGTTTTTGTGGAGAATGCCTTACATTTTGATATATTTGGCAGAACCTGGCAAACTGTTGGCACGTTCTAATTTCCTGATCTTTTTCAGTCAGAACTATCAGCTAATGCTGCGTTCCAGTGACCTCGTATTGTGGAAATTTCCCAGTTCCCAGTGGTAAATTGAAACCAGAACGCCCACTCTAGTGGTAAACTCCCACTCGTAAAGTGGGAGAATATTTTCTGCCCCCAGTTTCGATTTCAAGATGGCGGATACTCGCGTCTTCAGTAAGTCAACACCTTAACTTTTACTAAAATACCAGTTCTAAAATGTTGTTGCGTGTATTTAATCACACACACAGTTTTTTTTTCTTAGCTGTAAAGCCAGTTTTTTCTTTTTTCCCAATGATTTACATTAAAGAATTAGAGAAAAACATATATCAAATAAATTACTTTCGGCGGTTATCATCCTCCTCTGACATGTTCTGTGTCAGGAGGAGTGCATACCTGGTTAGTAATTTATTATATTCGGAAACAGCAACAAAAACAAAGCGTACGTCCATCTTGATTTTCCACTGGGAGAACCAGAACGTGTTTTCAAGTGGTAGCTTGGGAAATGACGTCACTACCACTTCCCAGTTCCCAGAATACGAGGTAACTGGAACGCAGCGTAAAACATCACTTGATGTCAGAATTCAGAAGTCAGAGGTCCCTGACCTTAAAATCCAAAAGACTGTTCATAAAATGTTGTGATAACTGTACAGTATATAGAAAAATAAAATAATTATTTTCTCCTCTATTAATCTGTATCTCAGTCATTCACATAGAGTACTGTTAAAAACATGCTGCAACAATGTGTGAATGAATAAAGTACAGATAAATACTGCTATTAGATTGTTTTGAATAGTAGGCTAGTCTGAATAACAAATGTAATTGATTTTCTGAGTCGTAAATAGAAAAAACAAGTAGGACCTGTTTCTATATAAAAAGAAACTGTCCAGATGACCTGACTGAGAATTATTGGATTTGGTACCTGGATGATTGAGCATGAACTTTGTTGCCTTGAACCACTTTGGCTGTGGCTGCCTGCCTGGGAGGAGTCGACGAGGGACAGGACGGCCCCAGAAACCATCTTGGCTCCAGCAAACTGGTTGGTCCAACTGGTTGGTCCACTTAAGGTGTTTACTGCTTGGTGGAGAAACAGTTTACTGGAACTCCTCTGACTGATGAAGCCTTCCGGATGGAGGGTGAAATGTTTCTATAAAAAAGAAACTGTCCAGATGACCCGACTGAGAATTATTGGATTTGATACCTGGCCGATTGAGCATGAACTTTGTTGACTTAAGTAGGACGTCATTCTAAGATCTGAGTTCAGACTTGTTCAGTAAACAAAAGGAGACAGCTTTATATTAAGTTCAGCTAAGTCAAGCGAACTCGTTTGTTTCTTGAGTTTATGTTTTCAAAAGTGTCAATACATTTTTAAAAATTACAAAAGTGACAGTAATATGCTTTCCTATTTGTTAAGCAGATTGATGGGCAGCTTTTTGTGTGGTGAGTTTACTCTAATTCATCATACAGTATTCTAATACAAAATATTAATCCTAACAAACCCCTTCCATGCTCACAAAGCTATTTTTTAACAAGGCCTAAAATGATGCTTTGTTTCCACACATTTACACAAAATAAAACTCCACTGCACCTATTACTTTTCTCTGCATTTCACTGTTTTTATCCCAGTTATTCATGATGTCAAACCAGAATGCAGGGATCATCCACTGAGAACAAAGTGACATGTGAAAGCAGGCAGCACAGTAAGGCATCACCGACACACACACACACATGATGACATTTGCTGGAAATTGCTGTTTTTCCCTAGCTTAACTCAAGAAGCCATGTGTCGTATGTTCATGCAACTGACAGCAGCACTGCGAAGCAATGAATTTGGAAGAGAGCGGGATGAGGTTGGTGTGTGCAAGGACGGGAGAAAATGACAAAGAGAAAAGAGGATGAAGTTTCTCAAAAGTTCTGTGCCTGTTAAAAAAAACTGGTTTATGAATCCTAATAAATTGAGCTTTCGTGTGTGGATGTGTGTTACTTAGAATAAGTAGAATATTTTCATCTTTTCTAAACTCTTGTTTGGACTGCATGCACCTCTACTCCATCTGAGTGTGTGAAGAGTTGATGCCGTTCTCCAAACAGCTTACAGAGAGCGCACAGCCCTGGACAACACACGAGAAGACCCTGCATCCACTGCACAGTCTCTGTTTTCCCTCTCACTGAGCAGCGCTCCTGTTGCTTTGTGCTTCCAGGGACATTCTGACTGCAGACACATGATTTCTGAAGGCCTCGCTTCAGTTTTAGGTCTTATCTTTCAGCATGAACGCTCTTTCTTCATTTTTCATACACAGCGACGTGCATGTACAAAGAGAAAAAGATGGAAATAAGTTGCATATTTTTTAGCTCAGTTTTTAAATGCACCATGTGAGCCGTTGAGAAATGACTGAATGAGAATGCATCTGAAGTCAGTTTTCAATTTACAATTAATGGTTTTAATCTCATCAAAAATGCACTTTGTTTACATGT
>JBBPBX010070047.1:6413-18694 GCA_038048925.1 Garcialebias charrua
GTGGAACAGTTTAACTGAGAAATTAAAGATCGCTCAGACTGCTGAGACTTTCAAATCTTTGCTCAAGACTCATCTGTATTCCTTGGCATTTGATCCATGCAGAGTCTGAGAACAAATTTTTAGCAGATTTTATTCTTGTTGTGTGTTGTATTGTTAAATTTATTATGTTTTAGTGGCACTAGATGCATTTTACTCTTTTATTTTTATCTGTTTTAATTGTAAAGCACTTTGGTCAGCTTCTGTTGTTTTATGTGCTTTATAAATAAATTGACATTCTGAGGCTATTTCATGACCACTAGATGGCGCCCTCCCATGAAAAAAAAAAAAAAAAGACCAGCCGCCACTGGCTTTATAAATACATTTCACTTGACTTTTCCTCCCTTTCAGGTTTACTCACCTGAATGAGGGCGAACAATGGAGCTCAAGATTACCAACTCTTACTCGTCCCTCTGCTCCACTTTTTTCAATTGATGAAGGGACAGAATAAAACAAGAGCCAGTTTCATGGCTGCTAAATCACGTTAGCACCAGAACAAAGCAAGAACAGAGGAAGCCCTTCACTGCAGATATTTCCAATTCCCTTTGTGGCTTCACGCTCAGGAAAGAGTCTGCATATGATGACTGTACCTCCCCCCACCACCACCACCACCACCACGAAACTCAAGCTGTGGTTCATTTCCCTCCATCTCTGTGAATGAACTGATCTCAAGTTTGCTGTTTACATCATGCCCTTCATATATTTCAAACTATATGCTGTCTGTTAGCAAAATATCTCATGAATCACGGGACTAATTTTAATGAAACTTTCAGAAAGTATTCACTGGTCGTACGTCTACAACTTTTTACCTTTTTGATGAGATCCTTGCTCTGTTTTTTATTTTGACCATATCAGCATTATTTCTGTGATTCAAAACTGAGCCATATCTTGTTTATGTTTATGTTTATGTTTATTAAATTTGTTCATTTTTTTACAAAAGAAACACAATACAAGACAATCCCATTAATGATACGTACACAATGTAAAAAAATGAAAGGAAGCAGAAAGAAGAATAAATCTTATTATATCTGCCCCTTTTTTCAAACAATCAGATTAAACAATAATAATATTTCACCAGTAGTACAAAATGACTAACTCTTTCTAATTTTCTAATACTAATACGTAACTAATAATCGATACAAAACACATTAATAATATTTCACCAGTAGTACAAAATGACTAATTCTTTCTAATTTTCTAATACTAATACATAATTAAAAATTGATACAAAGCACATTAATAATCTTCCACCAGTAGTACAAAATGACTAACTCTTTCTAATTTTCTAATACTAATACATTACTAATAAATAATACAATACACATTATGCTAATTCATATATATTTTTTTAACAAATTCCTTTTGATCATTTTTTTAAATGTAAACAGTGACTTGGCATTTTTAACTACATTCTCCAAGCCATTCCATAATCTAATTCCCTGGATTGAGGTAGAACGTCCCTTCAAGCTAGTTCTGAATTGTGGTTTTACAAACATCTCTGTCCCCTTAAGATTATAACAACTTTGTCTTTTAACAAAGTGCATTTGGATATTTAAAGGTAATTTGTTGTTCTGAGCCCTATACATAATTGATAAAATATTATAATCAACCAAATCATGGAACTTCAATAATTTCAGTTGATAAAATAATGTACTGGATGGATGACAGTAATGTTTTCTAGTGATAATTCTTACAGCTCTTTTCTGTAATACAAAAATAGGCTTTGTGATTGTTTTACACGCTTTCCCCCAAACATCAATACAATAGATTAAGTGTGGAACAATGATTGTGTTATACAACAAATACAGAGCTTTATCATTCAATAGGTCTCTGACCTTGTATAGTACTGCAATCGATTTAGCTATTTTTATTCTTACAGAATTTATGTGTTGTTTCCATGTCAGTTTGTCATCAATAATAACACCCAAAAACTTCACCTCACTCACTCTACAAATCTCAACACCCTCAATTTTGAGTGGAACATCAACAGTTTTCTTTTTATTACTGAATATCATGTAATTAGTTTTTTCTAGATTTAATGATAATTTATTGATTTTAAACCAAGTTTGTATTTTGGTAAATTCTGTCTTTATCAATTCCAACATTTGTTCTATATCTTCACCTAAACAGAAAAAGAGCTACCGAGCTGAGTGAGTACTACACCAAAAATATCTGAATGTCTGAGCAGCTTTTGAACCTTTTACAGCGAAATCAGCAATATTGACTTGATTTTTTTCACCCTGTAGTTGGAGGCTTTAAAACAAACAAAAAATATTTTCCACTTGAGGGAAAACCTGGAATTCCACCTGATGATGAAATCAGCATTTGAGATTTAGTCAATTTAATCTGTAGGAAAAAAGTAAACTCAAAGGATGATGGTACAAACAGTCTTTGACACTTACTTGATAGATTTAATCCACTCCTCCTTGTCCTCAGGCGTGGGTGCTGATATCCTGTAAACAACATGGTTGCCCTCAACAACACGCCCATCCACCGCTGCTTGCAGGCTTTGATCACCTGGCCTTTGTGATTGGGATTGTATAACTCGAAACAGTTCTGGAGGAGATGGCAACCAGCTGACAATCAACTCAGGCCCAGAAGTAGTTCTCTAAAAACATCCATCCATCCATCCATCCATCCATCTTCTTCCGCTTATCCGGGGTCGGGTCGCGGGGGTAGCAGCCTAAGTAGGGAGGCCCAGACTTCCCTCTCCCCAGCCACTTGGAGCAGTTCCTCCGGGGGAATCCCAAGGCGTTCCCAGGCCAGCCGAGAAACATAGTCCCTCCAGCGCGTCCTGGGTCTTCCTCTGGGTCTCCTCCCGGTGGGACGTGCCCGGAACACCTCACCAGGGAGGCGTCCAGGAGGCATCCTAACCAGATGCCCGAGCCACCTCAACTGGCTCCTCTCGATGTGGAGAAGCAGCGGCTCTACTCCGAGTCCCTCCCGGATGACTGAGCTTCTCACCCTATCTCTAAGGGAGAGTCCAGACACCCTGCGGAGAAAACTCATTTCAGCCGCTTGTATCCGAGATCTTGTTCTTTCGGTCATAACCCAAAGCTCATGACCATAGATGAGGGTGGGAACGTAGATCGATCGGTAAATTGAGAGCTTTGCCTTTTGACTCAGCTCTCTCTTCACCACGACAGACCGGTACAGCGCCCGCTTCACTGCGGACGCTGCACCTATCCGCCTATCGATCTCACGCTCCAGTTTTCCCTCATTCGTGAACAAGATCCCGAGATACTTAAACTCCTCCACTTGGGGCAGGACCTCCTCCCCGACCCGGAGAGGGCATGCTACCCTTTTCCGGCTCAAGACCATGGCCTCGGATTTGGAGGAACTGATCCTCATCCCGGCCGCATCACACTCGGCTGCAAACCGCTCCAGTGAAAGTTGTAAATCACGAACTGATGAAGCCAGTAGGACCACATCATCTGCAAAAAACAGAGAAGCGATTCTAAGGCCACCAAAACGGATCCTCTCAACACCTTGGCTGCGCCTAGAAATTCTGTCCATAAAAGTTATTGCTCTAAAAACACAGCAATATAAATATTAAAAGGAAAACTTTGGTCTGTAATGAGACAACACTCACAGGCAGGCTTCCTGGGCTCCTCCACCTCCCTGATGCTGAGATTCTCCAGTGGGATGATCCCGCGAGGCTCCCTGTAGGAAAAGAGGCAAGAACAAGAAAGGAGGAAGGAATACAAGTGAATAATGAGAATTTGTTTGAAAAGTTAAACATCAAGGCGGGAAGAGAAACATTGAAGAAAGATAAAGAAATGTCTCAAATGAAGCAAATGATCCGACCAAACAGTGAAGAACGAGTGGGGAAGTAATTCATGTCGACACGGTCTGCAGGTTTTGAAATTAACCTTGTGTATTCCCCTCCTCTGTCCTCATGCTCCAGAAAAAATATCCTACCTCGTCCAGTTTGCAACAATATGAGAAACTGGGAATCCCATAGCACACCCATGTTTCTGCTCATAATATTGCCCCACATGTGAAGTAGGTTGACTGCAGTTTCAAGAGTTGGAACAGTTGCTCTGTGGAAAGTGTGGTCCTGCTGCTCAGAGTGGTGTCTGATTTTAACCTTAAACAGACCACCTCTACTGCCTCATCAACAGGAATGCACATAAATAGTGATGTGACATCAAAAGAGACCGTTGTTTCATCAGTCTCCATGATGACATCCCTCACCTGATCCACATGATGTTCTGTGTGTGATGTTCTGAGCTGCCAACTAAAGGGATGAGTACAGACGCCAGATATTTGGAAACATTGTGACAAAATTAATTATGTTAACAATCGCTCTTAATGGTACACCTTGTTTGTGATTTTTAGTTGAACCATACAAACTAGGCGTGGCCTCTCCTAGGTACAGTCTGTGGAACAGAATACGCTCAATAGCCTTGTCCTGCTCCAAATTTTTCAAAGGTTTGTGGTTCTTTATTTGTCATGTGATGGAACAAAATTGTATATACAGGGTCCCAGTTACATCAAACAAAAGTATTAAAATGTAAAAGAAAAACAGTAATAAGATCTAAGGTATGAACTAAGAAAAACGTTAATAAAAATACACTAAGCATAAAGCATAGCATAAAAACAAAACACTGAACAGCAGCACAAACGAGTCTGTGTGAGCAGATGAACACAGCATCATAATGTGATTTTTTTCAGGCACTCATCAACTTTTGGTAACCCCTTTCTGGATCTCTTTTCAGAAGCTCATAAGTGGTTAAGTCACTAAGTGTCATAACTTTCTCATTACAGTATTTCTGGTTCAAAATCACTGTGCACCTTTCTTCATCTGCTGGGAGGATGATGATGTTTTTGTCCTTGCTGAGATTGGTGAGTGTGTCCCTAGCAAGCACCCATCGGGGCACTAAAGATAATTTTTTTTTGCTGAAGATCCTCATTTTGTATATGAACAACTAGTTTTGTCTGTCACCAACAAACTTTGATCTACTATGAGAAGGTGCTGTTTCTAAGACTGAAGAGTCTTTTGGATAAAATATTATACGTTTGAACAAATAAGAATTTTTCCAGAGGTCCTGACTAAACTTTGTTTGATTAAGAGGAAGATTATGAGATAAATAAATTAAAAAAAATGTGATTTGACTTTTAGTGTTCCACTTTAGTTTAACTATTTCATTTTTTAAACGACTGTCCATTATTGTCTGTACCTCATGCTCTTTGTTTAAAACAGAACTCTCTTGTAAATGAGTTCTCGTGGCTCAATGAGACTAACCTTGAATGAATGAAGAAAAAAGTGTTACATGTACTAAAATGTCAGATCTATTCCTCCAAATCCGAGGCCATAGTCTTGAGCCGGAAAAGGGTAGCATGCCTTCTCCGGGTCGGGGAGGAGATCCTGCCCCAAGTGGAGGAGTTTAAGTATCTCGGGGTCTTGTTCACGAATGAGGGAAAACTGGAGCGTGAGATCGATAGGCGGATAGGTGCAGCGTCCGCAGTGAAGCGGGCGCTGTACCGGTCTGTTGTGGTGAAGAGAGAGCTGAGTCAAAAGGCAAAGCTCTCAATTTACCGATCGATCTACGTTCCCACCCTCATCTATGGTCATGAGCTTTGGGTTGTGACCGAAAGAACGAGATCTCGGATACAAGCGGCTGAAATGAGTTTTCTCCGCAGGGTGTCTGGACTCTCCCTTAGAGATAGGGTGAGAAGCTCAGTCATCCGGGAGGGACTCGGAGTAGAGCCGCTGCTTCTCCACATCGAGAGGAGCCAGTTGAGGTGGCTCGGGCATCTGGTTAGGATGCCTCCTGGACGCCTCCCTGGTGAGGTGTTCCGGGCATGTCCCACCGGGAGGAGACCCAGAGGAAGACCCAGGACACGCTGGAGGGACTATGTTTCTCGGCTGGCCTGGGAACGCCTTGGGATTCCCCCAGAGGAGCTGCTCCAAGTGGCTGGGGAGAGGGAAGTCTGGGCCTCCCTACTTAGGCTGCTACCCCCGCGACCCGACCCCGGATAAGCGGAAGAAAATGGATGGATGGATGGATGGATATGTATATATAATATATATATATATATATATATATATATATATATATATATATATATATATATATATATATATATATATATATATATATATATATATATATATATATATATATATATATATATATATATATATATATATATATAATATATATATATATATATATATATATATATATATATATATATATATATATATATATATATATATATATATATATATATATATATATATATATATATATATATATATATATATATATATATATATATATATATATATATATATATATATATATATATATATATATATATATATATATATATATATATATATATATATATATATATATATATATATATATATATATATATATATATATATATATATATATATATATATATATATATATATATATATATATATATAAGCATTGGTCATATAGCCTTAGATTGGTTTAAATCTTATCTGACCAAGCGTACTTTTTGTGTCTGTCTTGATGGACATAGGTCCTCCTCTGCTCCACTCTCATGTGGTGTTCCGCAGGGCTCAGTTTTGGGCCCTCTTTTATTTTTGTTGTACATCCTTCCGCTTGGTTCTGTTTTTAGGAAATACGGGATTGCTTTTCATTGTTATGCAGATGACACACAGATCTACGTACCTTTAAAGAAAGCAGACTCAGCCTCTCTTCGGTCTCTGTTCCTATGTTTGGAAGATTTGAAGGCCTGGATGGCCCTAAACTTCTTAAAACTTAACGAAGACAAAACAGAGGTGGTGATTTTTGGCAATTCGACTGAAGACTCTCTGTCCGATTGCTCCTTGGCTCAGTATGTCCGGCCAGTTGTTACAAATCTAGGGGTCAAGCTGGATGCTGGTCTTAGGCTGGAGTCTCAGATTAAAGCAGTTGTAAAATCCAGCTTTTTTCATTTGAGGCAGCTAGCCAAAGTAAAAGCCATCCTTCCTAGACAGCACTTTGAAACAGCAATCCATGCATTTGTGACCACACGGCTGGATTACTGTAATTCACTTTATGTTGGTATTAGTGATCTGTGTACTTCCCAGCTTCAGAGGGTTCAAAATGCAGCTGCACGACTCTTAACAGGTACACGAAAATTTGATCACATTTCCCCTGTTTTGGCATCTTTGCACTGGTTACCGGTGCGTTACAGGATTCATTTTAAAATACTTTTATTTACTTTTAAAGCTCTAAATGGCCATGCCCCTCCATACCTGTCAGAGCTGCTGCATTACTACACACCCTCTCGTTCGCTCAGGTCAGCTGACCAGTTGCTTCTGAGGGTACCGAGGACAAAGCGCAAGCTTAGAGGGGACCGTGCTTTCTCTGTGGTAGCTCCTAAGCTCTGGAATGACCTCCCATTAGACATAAGACAGGCCTCTTCACTTGCTGTTTTTAAGTCTCTTCTTAAAACCCATCTTTTTTCTTTGGCTTTTGATACAATCTGAGATGTTTTAACTTTGTTTTATTGTTTTATTGTATTCATAATTTATTATTTTAGTACTGTTTTTAGTCCCTTCCATTTTATGATTGTATTGTATTTTGTGATTGTGTGTACAGCACTTTGGTCCTGTTGGGTGCAAAAAGTGCTCTATAAATAAAGTTGGTATGGTATGGTATGGTATATATATATATGTATATATATATATATATATATATATGTATATATATATGTATATATATATATATATATATATATATATTTATATATATATATAAAATGTGTAAATACAGAAGTAAAAAAAAAAGAAAAAGTCTGTTGGATAAAAGAAGAAACGTTTCTACATTTTTTTTAACCCACCCAGAGGACCTAATTTAACTCGTATCCACCCCCCCCCAACTTTGCTGTATGTGATGTGTCACGTGACACTTTCTGATTGGGCGGGTTTTCGGCGGTGTTTAACAGATTTTTGGGCTGGAAAACCTGGATTCTATCTGGCAACACTGTCTCCAGTCCATCACAGGGACACATATTTGCCCCTTTTCCACTTGGTGGCCCGGGTCGGATGTGACGTCATATTTGCGTGCCAAACGCGCGTTGGACAGCATTTCCAACTAACAGATGCGCGGCGCCGCGCCAAGATTCCGGACTCATCTCAGAGCAGGGTCCAGGCCGAACCGTGGGGAGGAGGCTGGACTGAGTTTGAGGAAGTGGCTGCCGCGAGGGAGCAAACACCGAAGGACTTTACAAGATTAACATGGTAAAAACAATTATTTGTATTTAAAATTATAGCAAACATGTGTCTTAAGCCGAACTATTCCTTAATAATTTCACGTAGTGGTCAAAACGGCAGGATTAAAAAAAGTAGTTTCGCCATGTGCGCACGTGAGCCGGCTTTATTTCTATCGATCGGCGTTCTTTCTTTTAATGTAGCTAAATAAAAGCTTAAAAAATATATTTCATAGCTGGCTTTATACCACGAGGGTTCCTCAGGTTAACAAGTCCTTAATAATGTCACGTTGTGGTCAAATCTGCTGGATTTAAATAGATTTGTTTTGACTACTTCCAAACCTGTCACATGTGCTACAAAAATAAATCGTAAAAAATCGAATTTTAATTCAAATAACTCCAACAGCTTACAGTATGCACATAAACATGTAGTGATTACACTGTGTTGGTTTGAAAAATATCTGCTTTGTGGTTTCTGAGATATAAGATACGTGTTAAATACTAGTAGGAAAAAAAAAGCTAGGTCGACACACTTATGTCTATAAAAAAATCGAATTTTAATACAAATAACTCCAACAGCTTACAGTATGCACATAAACATGTAGTGATTGTGTTGGTTTGAAAAATATCTGCTTTGTGGTTTCTGAGATATTTGATATATGTATATATATCTTACATATATCTTATAAAATATATCTACATATAAAACAGTTTCTAGACTGAATTACCGGTAACCATGTTTTTCTTTTTTTTACAGTTAAGACGAAGAAGTCAACACCAGAATTTATCAACTTGTGTCTTCTGGAGGAAGCACATGAGACAACAGGAAAAAAATCATTTAGGTGGATGCAGTATTTATTTTTGTGCTTTTTTCACTTCTTAGTTTTCATAATAAACATTTTATTTCTTAAGTGGTGTCATTGAACAATAATTTCCTAAACATATTTTACAATGTTAAGTGTGTACAGTATAGTGTTTGTTTAAAAACATACTGGAAGTTAAGAATATTTTCCATTTGCATTTGACCTTTAAAGAATCATAAGAAAAAGATTATTAGATTTGAACAGCCATCCATCCATCCATCCATCCATCCATCCATCCTTCCTGATGTCGTGTCATGAGTAGTGCAGCAGCTTTTGCCAGGATGCACAGATGTCAACATGAACCCATCCATCCATCCATCCATCCATCCTGATGTCGGGTTGTGGGTGCAGCAGCTTTTCCAAGGATGCACAGATGTCAACATGAACCCATCCATCCATCCATCCATCCATCCTGATGTCGGGTTGTGGGTGCAGCAGCTTTTCCAAGGATGCACAGACGTCGCCATCAACCCCGATGAAGCTGTTCTTGGATGCCCAAACGAGTTTCCTGATCAACAAACATTTAATTATTAATACTTTGTTTTTACGTTTAAAGAAACATGCTTTTAATGTTTATGGGACAGTTTAAACCAAATTATCCATTTGCATTTGACTTTGAATTATCCCTGACAAAATATTACCGTTTAAATTTAATGAAATACAAACATTTAATATTACAGGGCCAATTGAAACCTAATTAATTCCTAATCTGTACCTTACTGTAAAAATAGTTTAACTGATTACAGGGCAGTGTGATCAATGTGTTAAGCAATGTTAACAGGAACCTTGTGCATATATGAGAATAATCTTTATTATAAAGAAACAAAATGGAAAACACATGGGTTTAAAACAAGCTGAAAAGTCTATAAAGTAAGATCAGAGCATTAAATAGCTCAAGGGACATTACCGCCAACAGGTGGTGAGACAAGGTCCTGCAGGGTGTTCTTCTTCTAATGTTTAGTGGTGGCTAGTAAATAGCTTGAGGTAACACTACCGCCACCACGTGGTAGGACGAGTGAGATTCTACACCCCGCCCACAGAAGGGCTGCAGATAGTGAATGGAGACAAAACCTACATGTGAGCCGATCCTAACTGGAACAGACCGGACCAGACTGAGCCGCTCTGGGCCGGTAAGTGGAAAAGGGGCATTAGCACTAGCACTACCACATGTGAGCCATTTGGATATTCTAACTATAGTTCCCATGGGAGTTAGTCAAATGGCTCATTGAATTAGCATTTTTGCAGCCATTGGTATGTATATGAGGCCATTCTGTTGGTGTGGATGAGGCCTTGGGGGCATATTTATACATCAGAGTCAGAGAGTCAGAGAGTCTTTATCGTCATTTGCACCACATGTAGTACATGTGATGAAAACGAGAGTATGTACACAGGATCGTGTATATAAATATATAAATATATATATATAGTATATATATAGTGTATATATATATATATATATATATATATATATATATATATATATATATATATATATATATATATATATATATATATATATATATATATATATATATATATATATATATATATATATATATACAGTATATGTATATATATGTACTGTATATATATGTATATATGTATATATATATAAATATAATATATATATTATGGGCGGCCGTGGTGTGGTGGTAATGGCAGTCATCCCCCGATCGGAAGGCTGGAGGTTCGAATCCCGGTTACTCACACCATGTGTCGTTGTGTCCCTGGGCAAGACACTTAACCCCGAGTTGCTCCCGATAGGACTGGAAGGCGCCTTGCATGGCAGTCACCGCTACCGGTGTATGAATGTGTGTATGAATGGGTGGATGGTTGGTATTGTAAAGCGCTTTGGGGTCCCTCACAGGGGGCTGGAAAGCGCTATATAAATAAGCTCCATTTACCATATATATGTATATATATATATATATATATATATATATATATATATATATATATAGTCAGAGTCAGAGTCAGAGAGTCTTTATTGTCATTTGCACCGCATGTGGTACATGTGATGAAAACGAGATTATGTACACGAGGTCCCAGTTACATCCAACAACAAATGAAAGAGAAAAACAGTAATAACATCTAGAACTAACTAAGAAAAACATCAACTAGTAATACACTAAGCCTAATATAGTGGGAATAAACAGCAGCACGAACATGAGTTTGTATGAGCAGATGGTCACAGATGAACACAGCAACAAGAAAACAGATCAGCATCAGTATGATGTGATATTTTGCAGTGTTTATTTTTTATTTTATTTTTATTTATTCATGAGTCTAACAGCCTCAGGGTAGAAGCTGTTCCTCAGTCTAGTGGTTCTACACTTGATGCTCCTCAACCTCCGTCCTGAGGGGAGTGGGGCAAAGAGTGAGTGTGCTGGATGAGTGAGGTCTTTCATGATGCAGGTGGCTCTTTTCCTGCATCTGGAGGTGTAAATGTCTGTGATGGTGGGGAGACTGACTCCAACAGACTTCTGTGCAGCCTTCACCACTCTCTGCAGAGCTTTATATATATATATATATATATATATATATATATATATATATATATATATATATATATATATATATATATATATATACAGGTAGTCCCCGACTTACGAGCGAGTTCCGTTCCTCCGAGGCGCTCGTAACGCGAAAATTCGTAACTTGGAACGGCCGCCACGTGTCTCGTAAGTCCGGAATTTCGCTCGTAAGTTGGAACGGTTTTGCTAGCGCGACTACAAACACTCGTTTTTCTTCGAAAAACTGCTTATGAGTGCATAAAAATGATCGGAAACGTGTGTCCACATGTTTAGCTAACGAACTGTGGTGAAAAAACACAGAAAAACTCAGTATTTTTTGCGTTTTTTCCAAAAATTTGCCAGCTCGTAAGTCCGGATCCTTGTAAGTAGGAGGCAATAGGGCAGCACGGTGGCACAACTGGTAGAGCTGCTGCCTTTCAGAGTCAGAGAGTCAGAGAGTCAGAGAGTCTTTATTGTCATTTGCACCGCATGTGGTACATGAGATGAAAACGAGATTATGTACACGAGATCCCAGTTACATCCAACAACAAATGAAAGAGAAAAACAGTAATAACATCGAGAACTAACTAAGAAAAACATCAACTAGTAATACACTAAGCCTAATATAGTGGGAATAAACAGCAGCACGAACATGAGTTTGTATGAG
>JBBPBX010070048.1:0-12333 GCA_038048925.1 Garcialebias charrua
CTGAATGCTTTACAGAGAAGCTGTATATAGTCCTTAAACTATCTGAATTAAATTTATGAGGTGAAATGTTTTATTTTTGTGTCAAAACTTAATAAAAAGATGTTTATTTTGCACATATCGTTTACTGTTTTGACAGTTTTTTATCGCGCCAAGAGGTTTTTACGTATTTTATTTCACTTTTCTGTATTTTATGCATATTTTCCTGCACGGTGTCGTCATTAAAACTCAAAGTTTAAACGTTTTTTTGTTTGATTTAATTCACGTCTTTTATCTTCTGTTGTCTCTCAGATCTACACTCGATCAGTGATCGAGCCTCTTCCTCCTCCTTCGACCAAAGATGCAGCCACCTCCCCCATCTCCCCACCAACCGCCGCCGTCACCCCGTCACCCCCCTCAGAGGCGGCCCCCGGCAGCCCTCCCAGCGCAAGCCCCGCCCCCGGTCCATCCCTGCCCCGCTCGCAAGACAAAACGAAGAAGAAGAAGATGTCCGACGAGGAGATCCTGGAAAAGCTGCGTAAGTCTCACGTCACAAGCCAAAGGTGGTCTCGGATCTGTGTCTGCCGAGCCGAACGTTCCTAAACTACAGCTGCAGTCAGCCGCTGGTTTGACCCCCACCAGAACCACCACGGATTATTTCAGTCTTTGAGTTTCAGTTTATCTTTTATTTCCAGTCCTGCTGGACCTGATTCCAGCCACTGTTTTCATTTTTAAATAATATTAAAGGAGAACAAAGTTGTCTTAGAGGTAACATTATAATAATAATAATGTCACATTTGTCATCTGTGTATGTTTCCATACAAGACGAAATTAGTCTCTGCATTTAACCCAACCACCACCAGGTGGGGCAGTGGGCAGCTATTGAAAGCGCGGGTGCCTCTACACCATCTTGGCCCCCATATATGTTAATATACCAATAATTTGCTCATCATAAAACTTTACCAAATTGGGTTATATTTATAAAAATAGATTTTATTTACCGTACCAGGCTTTAGAGCTAAATTATATACCATATTTTTCACCGTATAAGTTGCAACTTTTGCATAAATTTGCAAATCCTGCGACTTATACATCGAAGCAACTAACGTGTTTTTTTCTTCTCATATTTTTAACCCAATTTTTGTCTGACGATTTCATTCACTCTGACATAGAAATATTAAACATTACCATACTTTTCGGCCTATAAGTCGCACCGTCGTATAAAGGCCTAGTTATACTCGCGCTTTGGTCCGTAGGCTGGAGCGCGCGCTTTGCGCGCACTGAGACGTGCGGCGCTATGCGTTTATAGTGTTGCAGCTGTGTTTATGGTTGACGCACGGCGGCGCATGGCAACGTGCTGTTCTTTGAGCTCAGTCCACGGCGTCAACGGCAAAAGTAAACAGCGCGGCGCGCACTAGGCTTGTGGAGTTTCAAAAATTCGGAGGTGCGCGACACGCGCCAAGACGACGTGCGGGGCCAACGCGCAGGGGCGGGGACTGCGATATTGAGTCACTTTTGGCGTGCGCCCCCTCGCGCGCTGCGCGACGCGTCGAGTGTAAATCTAGCTTTAGTCGCTTTGTCCAATTATTGGCAATAATTTGGAAAAATCCATAAATATGTCGCTTCGCCGTATAAGTTGCACCTGACGTCACCACCGACGTAGCGCGTCACCGCTGACGTTACACGTCACCGCTGACGACCCGGAAATGTGGTCCGACCGAGTGTTCACCATAGCTCTGCTGCAAATGTCTGCCACAGAAGCACACAGCAAAGCTTTAAGAAGATTAACACTTAAAAACAATTATTTGTTTGCTAAAAATTATAACAAATATGTGTCTGAGCTGAACTTTTCCTTAAAGGTGGAGTCTGCAGTTTCTGTAGAACATCAGCACTTAGAAAAAATTTCAACAAGCAAAGCATTCTGATCCCTCCCCCTCAGAGCCATATATGGCACTGCCCCCTTGTGGTCTGTTAAAATTCAAATTCAAGCTCTGTTTTTATTGGCTGATTCGAATTCAAGCTCGGTTTTTATTGGCTGGTTACAAACTTTGTTTTTATTGGCTGGAAAATGGCGGGTCACTTTTTCTTTTTAGAAATGCTTATTTACCACCTGGAGAAGCAAGGGGACAATATTTTTTTTTAGTTTTTTTCAGAGATTACCTCTCTAACATCAATCTAGTGACAGAGTGAAGAAATATGTTAAAAATATATTGTTAGAAAAGTTACATATAGCAGCTTTAATAAATGAACGTAATTGTGAAATGAGCTGGATTTAAAAATTTGTTTCGCTACGTCTGATGAAACAATACGTGCGTGCGCAGCGGGCGGAAACCCTGCGTTTTGTTAAAATTTAACAAGAGAAATGCCTAATAAAATATATTTCTTAGCTGACATTATTGTAAAAGTGTGTCTCTGTTTAACTTTTGTTAATAAATGATTACAAATCAGCTGAATTTAAAACGTAAACAACACGACGCGTGCACCCACAAGAGCATTTCCGCGTTTCAGCGAGAGGTGCATTTCGTTAAAATTTAACTACAGAAACACCTAAAAATATATATTTGTTAGCTGACATTATTGTAAGAGTGTGTCTCAGTTTAACTTTTCTTAATAAATTAATAAAAAGGGTCAAATCAGCTGAATTTAAATAGTTTCGTTACCGCATAAACAAAACGTGCAAGCGCAGCGCCAGACATGCAGTAGCAGCGAACAGACCTGCATGTATTTTAATTTTCCAGTCACAGACCAATTTTTCACTCACTCCAAAGTGACGATCCGCTGCTCCGTTGCCGTGTTCTGCTGCAAATTTAATCACCTGCAGCTTAAAATCTGCAGAATCTCTTTGGCGGCATTTTCTCTCTTTGTTCTCTCGCTCGTTCTCTCCCGGATGTTGATATCGATGTGTTCTTGTCTGTTCTCCTGCTCACTCTACAGTACAGTCTCCACGTCCTCAAACCACTGCATTGACCTGTCTGCTCTACCCCTGTCCGAAAAACAAAAAGTCACAAATTTGGGAGTGATAATACCATACCATACCATTTTATTTATAAAGCACTTTAAACAGGAACAAGTCCACACCAAAGTGCTGGACAAACAAACACGCAACAGGCAACACAGACAATGAAGTACAACACGAAAAACATAAAAACATTGCAGATCATAAATCAAACGATCCAATACAAATCAGCTGGCATTGAAAGCAATGGAGTAGTAGTGAGTTTTTAACCGGGATTTGAAAACCGAGAGGGAGGGGGCCTGTTTGATGAGCAGCGGTAACTCGTTCCAGAGTCTTGGGCCTGCTACAGAGAACGCCCTGTCACCCCTGCGCTTAAGGCGAGTTTCTGGAACTATTAAGAGTACCTGATCCTCTGACCTCAAAGCACGTGGAGGGACATATGGGTGTATCAGATCCGAGAGATAGGCGGGGGCGAGACTGTTCAGCGATTTGTAGACATACATGAGAATTTTGAATTGGATTCGAAGATGAACCGGTAGCCAGTGAAGGGAGGCCAAGACTGGTGTAATGTGCTCTCTTTTGCGTGTGCTGGTTAAAAATCGGGCAGCTGCGTTCTGAACCAGTTGTAATCGTGCAATGGTGGCTTGACTGACGCCAAACAGAAGTGAATTGCAGTAATCAAGCCTAGATGTAATGAATGCGTGAATCACTGTCTCCAGGTGCTTTTTGGATAATATGGGCTTCAGCTTAGACAGACGCCTCAGCTGGAAAAAACAGGATTTGACGATCATGTTTACATGACTGTTGAGTTTCATGGAAGGATCCATTATCACTCCCAGATTTTTGACTTTTTGTTTTTCGGACAGGGGTAGAGCAGACAGGTCAATGCAGTGGTTTGAGGTTGTGTCATTGGGAAGGAACAATATGGCTTCAGACTTCTTATCATTGAAGCTTAAGAAATTTAAAGCCATCCAGTCCCTGATGTCAGCCAGGCAGTCGAGCAGAGGTTGAATAGAGCCTGTACCATTTTGTCTTAGGGGGAAGTAGATTTGACAGTCATCAGCGTAGAAGTGGAAAGGTATATTGTGTTTCCGGAAAATAGCACCGAGTGGCAGCAGGTATAAGGAGAACAAGAGAGGACCCAGGATGGACCCCTGCGGAACCCCCCATTTAAGAGCCGCCACTGCAGAAGTAAAATCATTGATGGACACACAAAAAGACCTGTCAGAGAGGTAGGATCTGAACCAGTTTAGGGCTGATCCTGAGATGCCCACCCACTGCTCCAACCTAGCAATGAGGATCTCATGGTCGATGGTGTCGAAAGCGGATGTGAGGTCCAATAGGACAAGCAGCACAGAGTCACCAGTATCTGTGGATAGAAAGATGTCGTTAAAAACCTTCAGTAGGGCAGTCTCAGTGCTGTGGAGGGATTTGAAGCCAGACTGGAAAAGCTCGGGGATAGCGTGATCCTCCAGGAAGCACTTTAGTTGGGACTCAACTATTTTCTCTAGAAGTTTAGAAACAAATGGGAGTCTGGAGACAGGCCTGAAATTGGATAATACTGACGGGTCGAGGTTTGGTTTTTTCAGAAGAGGTTGAACAGCAGCATGTTTTAATGATAATGGATCCTTCCATGAAACTCAACAGTCATGTAAACATGATCGTCAAATCCTGTTTTTTCCAGCTGAGGCGTCTGTCTAAGCTGAAGCCCATATTATCAAAAAACAACCTGGAGACAGTGATTCACGCATTCATTACATCTAGGCTGGATTACTGCAATTCCCTTCTGCTTGGCGTCAGTCAAGCCACCATTGCACGATTACAACTGGTTCAGAACGCAGCTGCCCGATTTTTAACCAGCACACGCAAAAGAGAGCACATTACACCAGTCTTGGCCTCCCTTCACTGGCTACCGGTTCATCTTCGAATCCAATTCAAAATTCTCATGTATGTCTACAAATCGCTGAACAGTCTCGCCCCCGCCTATCTCTCGGATCTGATACACCCATATGTCCCTCCACGTGCTTTGAGGTCAGAGGATCAGGTACTCTTAATAGTTCCAGAAACTCGCCTTAAGCGCAGGGGTGACAGGGCGTTCTCTGTAGCAGGCCCAAGACTCTGGAACGAGTTACCGCTGCTCATCAAACAGGCCCCCTCCCTCTCGGTTTTCAAATCCCGGTTAAAAACTCACTACTACTCCATCGCTTTCAATGCCAGCTGATTTGTATTGGATCGTTTTATTTATGATCTGCAATGTTTTTATGTTTTTCGTGTTGTACCTCATTGTCTGTGTTGCCTGTTGCGTGTTTGTTTGTCCAGCACTTTGTGTGGACTTGTTCCTGTTTAAAGTGCTTTATAAATACTGTAAAATGGTATGGTATGGTATGGTAAATAGACTAGGGGGCTCTTTAGTGCCCATAGCGGCCGAAACTGGTACTGCACCATTTTTGGCCAAAATGTAAAACGGTAATGGTCTTGAGCCGGAAAAGGGTAGCATGCCCTCTCCGGGTCGGGGATGAGGTCCTGCCCCAAGTGGAGGAGTTTAAGTATCTCGGGGTCTTGTTCACGAATGAGGGAAAACTGGAGCGTGAGATCGATAGGCGGATAGGTGCAGCATCCGCAGTGAAGCGGGCTCTGTACCGGTCTGTCGTGGTGAAGAGAGAGCTGAGTCGAAAGGCAAAGCTCTCAATTTACCGATCGATCTACGTTCCCACCCTCATCTATGGTCATGAGCTTTGGGTTGTGACCGAAAGAACGAGATCTCGGATACAAGCGGCTGAAATGAGTTTTCTCCGCAGGGTGTCTGGACTCTCCCTTAGAGATAGGGTGAGAAGCTCAGTCATCCGGGAGGGACTCGGAGTAGAGCCGCTGCTTCTCCACATCGAGAGGAGCCAGTTGAGGTGGCTCGGGCATCTGGTTAGGATGCCTCCTGGACGCCTCCCTGGGGAGGTGTTCCGGGCATGTCCCACCGGGAGGAGACCCAGAGGAAGACCCAGGACACGCTGGAGGGACTATGTTTCTCGGCTGGCCTGGGAACGCCTTGGGATTCCCCCAGAGGAGCTGCTCCAAGTGGCTGGGGAGAGGGAAGTCTGGGCCTCCCTACTTAGGCTGCTACCCCCGCGACCCGACCCCGGATAAGCGGACGAAAATGGATGGATGGATGGATGTAAAACGGTCATATCAGAGCAAAAAATGGGTCTAAAAATATGGAAAAAAATCCATAAATATGTTGCTTCGCCGTATAAGTCGCAGGACATGAAAATTAGTTTTAAAAAAACTGCGACTTATACGCCAAAAAGTACAGTAACTGCAGCAGCTAGAGGGCGCTCGACTAGTATGGCAAGCCAAGTGTCTCATTAATAGGTAAAAGTGTCTATTAATGAGACATTTAACTTGTCATACAAAGCCACCTTCGTCTCACTGCGCAACTTCTGGAGCAAACGTCAAATCAGCTGCATTTCACCGCGCCGCCCAGGTGAAATTCATTTTTAATTTTTTTTTTTTTAATTTACCCTTTATTTATACAGGTACAGTAGTCTCATTGAGCCATGATAACTCATTTTCAAGAGAGACCTGTTTAGGGAGCAGATGGTGGGGGTTAAGGGCCTTGCTCAGGGGCCCAGGGTGGGGCGGATGAGGGTGGAGGCAGGTGTGGGTGTTTCACCTTTTTCCACCCACATTTTTTGAGGTTGTCGTTGAACCGGCGATCTTCCGATCACAGGCCCACCATCTCTAACCACTGCGCCACCACACCCCTTCAGCTGATTTGACCTTTAAAGTGCATTTATTAAGCAAAAGTTCAGCTGAGAGACACCTTTACTATAATGTCGAGAAAACAAATAGTTGTTTTTAAGTGTTAATCTTGTTAAATTTTGACAAAATGCACAGCGAGTCCTCCCTCTGCGCGCGCCCGCTTCCGTGAATCGATTTTTGAAATGCAGCAGATTTGACCGTCAAAGTGCATTTATTAAGGAAAAGTTAAACTGAGACACACCTTTACTATAATTTTGAGCAAACAATTGTTTTTAAGTATTAACCTTGTTAAATTCTTGTTAAAGTCCTCTCGTGCACGCTCCCGCGGCCATCATTTGGCAGCTAATCGATTTTTGGCACTACACTGGCTCGTGTTTCCAGGTGGTCAGCGGTCACGCATAATAGATGCAACTTATAATGCGAAGCGACTTATTTGTTTTTTCCCACTTTATTAGACATATTTGGACTGATGTGACTTAAAAGGCGGCAAGTACGGTAGATGCTTTTTAATATGAAGGTCAACCGAGGCTGCGCTCATTACTAACTGTTTTCATTTAATATTCCAGGTATAAATTTAAGTTAATTTACAGCATATTGAGCTTTATGTTCTGAGCTTTGTTTGTCAAAGCAGAGGATTCTCTTCTCTGTGCTGTCACAGTTTTTATTTTGCATCACAGGTGTGAAAGTATTGGACCTGTCTGTAAAGATGAGCGACTCCTTCTGCCTTTTAAACCGTTCAGTCAGTTTCCTGGCAGGTTTTTGAACCCGGATCGTTGAAACATCTGAACAAACCACAGAACTGAAATCCCATTTTCAACTGGACCTTTAGCTTTTTCTTACGAGCAGCTTGTCACAAAGAATCAGCTAAATGGGGCAGCACGGTGGCACAACTGGTAGAGCAGCTGCCTCTCAGCGAGCAGGTCCCCAGTTCAAATCCCGGTCCGGGGGCCTTTCTGGGTGGAGTTTGCATGTTCTTTCCGTGCATGCATGGGTTTTCTCCGGGTGCTCTGGTTTCCTCCCACAGTCCAAAAACATGCATGTTAGGCTGATTGGTAACTCTAAATTGACCCTAGGTGTGAGTGAAACAGGTCCCTCTTGTAAATGAGTCCCCGTGGCTCAACGAGGCTAGCCTGTATAAATAAAGGTTGAATGAATGAATAAATGAGCTAAAGTTAAGAGTTTAACAGAAAGACGTGTGTTTAACACCAACAAGTGGTCCCTGACGATCTGTTCCCTGAGAAGCTGCTCGACTGAACGAATGATAAATCTCTTGAGAGGGCAAAAACTAATTTTAGCCTTTCAGTGTTTTATTTTAGATTTTACAGATTTGAAGAAAAGATGGGATTGGGAACGCATGCTGCGTTGTGGGGGCGGACTGCGAGTCTAAACACAAACATGTCTGTTTTTAAATCATTTAGAGGCGTTTAAAAAATTAAAAAGAAACTTTTCATGTTTAGATTCTGTAATTCATGAATAAAAATTTGTATATTTTTAAACCATCATGCCTGTCCAGATGTGCTCAGGTCTCCCTCTGCTGGTAAGACCAGGACACTGTCTGTTTGCCTTCCTGTCTGTCTGAATGATCGACAGGCCTGAGTTCCTCTGTCCCGCCCCCTTCTGTCCAATCCTCACATCTGATTGGTCGTTCTGTTTTTATCCTGGAGTCTTTTTCCTGCCCTGAGATTACTGAACTGGAGATTCTGTTAGTTTTTACTGGGTTCACCTTCTTTTAACTTGTGTTTCTTCTCATCAGCGTCGAGTTCCTCAACTGTTTACACCTCCTCTGTTTTCACCTCCTCTGTTTTCACCTCCTCTGCTCTTCCTCCCGCTCTGCATGCTGGATTGATCCGAGTTTGATGAATTTAAAGTTGAAATTAAAAGGAGAGAAGAATACCCGACCGTTCTCTCCACAGTTTTATTTGTTCTGTCTCTTTGTCTTTTTTAATTTATCCTCTTGTCTCATCAGGGACAATCGTCAGCGTGGGAGACCCCAAGAAGAAATATACACGCTTTGAGAAGATTGGACAGGGGTGAGGATGAAACTTATCTACAGGCGTAGCTTTCCTTCTAGGAGTGCATCTCTCACGCCACCGTTCACTTCACAGTTTAGACCAACGTGTTTAAATTTAATCTTATTATTTGTTAAATTATCTGAGTTATTGACATTTTTATGTTGGCTAAGGTCCAGTAGCTGTGGTGGCCATCTTCAATCAGTTTGACTCTAAAAGTTAATCAAGATGTTCACCCAGTGATTACTTTCTGCGATTTTTATCAAAGTAGTTCCTTGGAGTCATGAAATATTTTGCTAACAGACAAAAAATAAATGCACAGACATAAGCAGAAACCAAAAAAATATGACTTAGTTTATAAAAACTCTGAATTATAGCTAAAGTGATTGTGAATTTTGTAACCCTGCCCAAAGCAGAACTAACAACATGTTTAGTTTTTATTTAAAATAAATTAAAAACACTAAATTGTCCAAATGACACATTTTATTTGTGCTTAGCTTTTACAGAAAATTTCATAACATATATCTAATTCAAATCCTTTTTTTTTTTTTTACTTCTCTGGAGTGACTGGAGTTTTTACACATGTAAAAACATAAACTACCAGTAGATTTTAAACACAAGGCTGTAATTTCAGAATAACTAACGATTCACAGGGATTATAAATAACACAAACATGTTTGTTTACATACAAACATTATTACAGATGTTTTCAGGTCTATGATGAATATATACCGGTAAATAAGTTTTAGGGTGTTATTTTAATTTATTTATTAATTTTAAGGTTTACACTGTAATTGGGAACGCAGCTGCCTGAAAGCCGCTTCATTTTGTTTGTCAGAATTGTTTTTGCTTCTGCTGGACATGAAAACGTTTATCCCTCAAATAAATCTTTACAAAATCAGCACCGTGCTGCACCTGCAGGAGGACGTGCAGGTTTCTGTTCAACTGGAGCTCCTTTTTCTGTTTTCAGGGCCTCTGGAACCGTTTACACGGCAATAGACATCGCCACGGGACAGGAGGTGGGCTTTCTTTTACTGCTGTCGTTTTATTCTCCTTCAGGTCAAAGTTTACGAGCAGAAGAAGATGATTTAACGCAAAGGGTTAAACTAGACCATCTCTGCAGAAATACCGTCAATCATTCAGAGACACAAATTTATTTATTTTTTAGTTTATAATGAAGTTGTCAACACAGAGCTGTTAGTTTCTTCACCGATTGATTTCAGTGTTTGCAGCTGTCCCATGAAGACACCAGAACTCTGGTGTCGGACAGGAAGTTCTGAGGAAACACAGCGTAGTGTCAACAAAGTGCCGAGAGGGAGAGAAAATCAGAATCTCAGGAGTTTAACTGCACGTGTTTGGGTGAAACATTTCTGTTTTAAAGAAACACCAAGATGAGAACATCCAAAGAGGTCATGGGTTGGCTCAGGTTTTCCAGTGAGTCCAGCTGCGGTTCAAGTAGGAAGTGAACTGGATTAAACTCGGGGTTTATTTGCTGAGACTGAAGCTAATCCTCACCTTCACTCTCAGGATTAAGCCGCCTGCTCCGTTTAACCTGTTCCCTCGATAACGACCTTTCACCGGCTGCTGATCTTTCTCTTTAAAGTCTTTCCATGCTGGTTCACCGTCTTTTGTTTTAGTTCACTTTATAAATATCACCACACAACAAATATCTCAGGTCTCCGTACAAAAACATTCACGCGGATTATAAAATGCCGTCCAAAGAGGCCAGCAGATTGTAGTAATCTTCCATCCTGAGCAGCAGGTTGGTGACAGTGGAAAGAAATGACTCACTTTTAACAGGAAGAAACCTCCATCAGGTCTGGCAGGGGTTAGAGAGGACAGTTAACACAGAACAGCTGCTCCAGATGTAGTTTCTGTGTGAGGAAAGGCAAAGAAAACCACGTGAATTATCAAAATAATTATAAATACAAGCATGAAGAGTGGAGCGAGTAAAGACAGCAGCAGAGTGATGAAGTGTGAACCGTCACGTCGAGGTTAAAGGCCCCGGTATAGCTCTGCGTACGGCCTGTACGCCGCTCTACGCGCGTGTTCTGTGCGCGCGCGTTCACAAGCACAGCTCTGCGTTCGTTCTCGCGTTAAATGCTCGCGTTTTCGCTCCAAATTCTTGACGTCATTTGAGCAACAGCAGGGCGGAGCGTTTACCTACGGGACAAATTGAGGTCGCTGATTGGTCATTTGCTGACACGCCTACTGAATTGATTGACAGGTCGGGTGGGGAGAAAAAAAGGCACTTCACACAGCTTCTGCCGCTGCGGTATTCTGTGTTTATATGTTAATAAAAAGTTCTAAAAAATAAAATAAAAACAGGGAGCGCTGGTCCAGCACACCAGAACACCAGGAAATATTTAGAACCTCGCGCAGCCACGTTGGACATGAGTTTAGTTCGCTCGTGACAAATTCATTCATTTCCTCATTTCAGTCATGGAGTCAGCGGAGGAGGAAGCGATCACTTGACTTTTGGCAAAAAAACAAAAGAAAAGTCCAGATCAGGGATGAAGAAGGGGAATTTAATACATTTGTGTCTCATACAAAACAGTCCGGCGCCGGGCAGTTTATTGTGAGACAACGCGCCTTGCGTACGCGGTCGTAAAATTTGAGCTTTGCGCGTACATGCCCTGCAGGGCTACGCTTGTGCCTCTGCGTACGTACGGCGTACAGCGGCGTACTGCCGTACGCAGAGCTATGCCGGGGCCTTAAGTCCCAACGTGGTATGTAGAGAGAATATAGTGCATCTGTTGAATATTTGTGATCGTTGCGTTTTGTCAAATTTATCCTTATCTGGGTTTCTTGAATGAAATGTCTGAAACATATTTGTAAAGAATGTTTTGAAGCAAACGGAACCAACAACTAACGGTGATTTTGAGCAGAAAAACCTTAAAGTTTACAGGTAGTCCTCGACTTACGAACGAGTTCCGTTCCTACGGCCGTTCGTATGTCGAAAATTGCCGTAAGTCGGAAACACACGAGCCGCCACTTATACACGTACATGTACGTTACTGTACAGTTACTAAGCACTTTGCCTATCCTAACACAGTGCCCTACATAATTATCAAAAAACACATACAGTACATTTGGAGCCATAATGAAGGAAAAAAATAGTTACCGTAGTATGTCTGTTAGCATGTTAGCTCGTTGCACGTCCGAGCTTTGCAGCTTCCAGCTGCTTCACGCGGTCCAAACTGTTTGTAGCTGCATGTTAGCTCCATACATTTGGAGCCATAATGAAGGTAAAAAGAGTTAATAATTACTGGGAGCTGGTGAAGCCGTTTCTTCGCGTTAACATGTTAGCTCCCGGCCGCAGCAGGCATCTCCGCCACCCATCGGCTCCGTCTCCCCGGTGGGGCTGGCGTTAGCATGTTAGCTCCGGGTGCCAACAACATCCAGGCCGCCAAGCTGTTCGTCCGCGTTTTAGATTGTTAGCTCCAGGTCCGACCAACATCTGAGGCTGCCAGGCGGAGCATCAAGGCGAGCTCCCGGCCGCAGCAGGCATCTCCGCCGCTTGTCAGCTCTGTCTCCCTAGTGGGGCTTGCGTTAGCATGTTAGCTCCGGGTGCCACCAACCGCCAAGCCGTCCGTCCACATTTTAGCTTGTTAGCTCCGGGTGCCAACAACATCCAGG
>JBBPBX010070049.1:0-18694 GCA_038048925.1 Garcialebias charrua
CTCCACCTCAGCAAGGAAAATGTCATCCTTGGTGGTGACATGAGAGCAGACTCTCCAGGTTAGTTATATACTAATTAAAGGTGCTATGTGTAACTTTCAGCCGCATGAGTTTTCTCCGCAGGGTGTCTGGACTCTCCCTTACAGATAGGGTGAGAAGCTCAGTCATCCGGGAGGGACTCGGAGTAGAGCCGCTGCTTCTCCACATCGAGAGGAGCCAGTTGAGGTGGCTCGGGCATCTGGTTAGGATGCCTCCTGGACGCCTCCCTGGTGAGGTGTTCCGGGCATGTCCCACCGGGAGGAGACCCAGAGGAAGACCCAGGACACGCTGGAGGGACTATGTTTCTCGGCTGGCCTGGGAACGCCTTGGGATTCCCCCAGAGGAGCTGCTCCAAGTGGCTGGAGAGAGGGAAGTCTGGGCCTCCCTACTTAGGCTGCTACCCCCGCGACCCGACCCCGGATAAGCGGAAGAAAATGGATGGATGGATGGATGGATGTGTAACTTACTGTAGAGCACAGAACTTGAAAATATTTTCAACAGGCAAAGCATTCTGATCCCTCCCCCTCCGAGCCATATATGGCTCTGCCCCCTTGCTCTGCTGAAATTAAAATTCAATCTCTGTTTTCATTTGCTGGTTAACGGCGGTTCACTCTGTGTTTTTATAAATGCTGATAGAGAAGCAAGGGGACTATAGTTTTTTTCAGAGATTACTTTGTCTAACACCAGTCTGTCAGTAGATGGTGACAGAGTGAAGAAATATGTTAGAAAAGTTACAGACTGCACTACAAAGTTACATAGTGCAGCTTAATATGTCATGAAGTGTGCTAACAGTTTAACTCCATTTGTATACTTTTAGGTCATTCTGCAAAGTTTGGAAGCTATACAATGATGAACATGAGAACCAACACCGTCATCGATATTCAATTAGTTCAGGTGAGTACAAATTAATGTCTCTGTAGGGAGATTTAAAATGCATGTACTAGCATGTGGTAATGCTTTTTAACATACTGGTGTTCTTTCAGAGCAATGAAGTTGGTGGCAGCACTAATATGGAGAAGGAGGGTCTGAAGAGAAGCCTTGCACTATTGGAAGAGCACAAATTGACTATTGACTGCATAGTCACTGACAGACATCCACAGATTCAGAAATTTCTCAGGGAAAGCCAAATCAATCAGTTTTACGATGTCTGGCACATGGAGAAAGGTACCATTGTTTTGATAACAATACATATACATTGTGTAAACTGTTTAATAATAAAAAAAAAAAACACTGAAAATAAAAATTGTAGATGAAGAGATCTAGATAAAATTGTATTTTCTTATATAGGAATTTCGAAGAAGCTAGACAAGATAAGTAAGAAAAAAAAATTCGAGGAACTGAAGAAGTGGTTACCAGCCATTAAAAATCACATATACTGGACTGCAGCAACATCCCAAACCGGACCAGAGAGGGTGGCGAAATGGACATCAATTCTAAACCATGTTCGGGATGTCCATGTACACGAGGACCCTGAGTTCCCCACCTGTCTTCATCCAGTTCGAAAAAGCAAAGACAAGAAAAAATGGCTCAAAGCAGGTATCTTTATCAAAAAAACTGAAAATGTAAAATTTTGAATTAAATTTTATCACAGTACTGCTATTGTTTTTTTCAGCAACTCCTACATTTTACCAGCTGGAGAAACTGGTCAGTACAAAAAGGGTCCTAAATGATGTTTCAAAACTCAGCCCACACCACCAGACATCTGCATTGGAATCTTTTCACAGCGTGATCTTGAGATTTGCTCCTAAAAATGTGGTCTACCCTTTCCTTGGAATGCTTTGCAGGTAAATATTTTTATTTGTTAATATTTTACTCTGAATATATTTTGTCACATTTTTGTTAATTTTGTTCTTATACAGACTCTACCTGGCAGCGCTTCATTTCAATGAAAATGCAGGACGAGAGCAGGCAACAACATCCTCAGGTGATCTGCGTTATCGGAGACATTTCCCCAAGTCCAAGAAGGGCGAGTGCAGAGTAAAGCCCATAAAAACAGAAGCAACGTTTGGTAAGGGTATAAAAATATTTTTATTTTAGAACTTGGACACTTTTTATGAAAAATATATATATTTTTAAATGACACAAAGTATGTACAACATGAGTGAACTGTTTTCTTTATACACAGGTTATGTTGATGACTTGCTGTTTCTGATTATGGGACCAGTCTTTGAAAACCCAGAACCATATCGTGTGGAGATGCTCAAAATACAAGTCCCTCCAGAACTGTCTGCTGAGTACGAACATCCAGAAAAGGAAGAGGTGATCAGTAAGTTCGTGTCACGTTTCAGTCGATCGGAGGCAGGCGGAAGCCAACATACTCTCCTTGGCGGTCAGGATACTCCAGACGAATCCGCAGGACAACACACGAGGGGAGGACAACTCTGATCCTGAATCCCAAATATCCCCAACACCAGCTGACAAAGCTTCTGTATGCCATAAACCTATAACGACTGAAAGAAAAAAATTATTTTGTGTAATAAAAAGTGTATTTTGGAAAAATGTGGTGTTTTATTTGTTGCATTTTAGAATACTATTATGCTAGACAATAATTGTTCTATGCCCATAAAAATTGAGAAAGATTGAAATCTTTGTTGTGTAGAAAAAAGTAAAAAATGTTGCCCTAGAGGCACTATTGAAACTTGAAAATACTATAATGTAATTACTTCAACGGGATTTGCCTCATTAAATACAACATCAATGTTTTTATAAGAAATGCAATGTCATAAAACTTACTTTTCTATTCCTGTTACATTTAAGCCCCCATAATCTGCTCTCCATACGTTGAAGGCATTTTGTAGAGAATAGACATTCAGGCACACAGGGTCTAAACCAGGATGAAGAGTGATGCACGGAGGTGGTTCATCCAACTGCTGCAGTCGCCGTGTAACCTGTATTGAATATCATAATTTCAGTATGTTAGAACTATTGTGTTGTTATTGTACTTAATGGTCATTAAATTATATAAATTTTGTATCAACATTACCTAGTTAATCTCCTGACAGCATACATTTTCAACTTCAGAGTCAGAGTCAGAGTCAGAGAGAATTTATTGTCATTTGCACCGCATGTAGTACATGTGTTGAAAACGAGATTATGTACACAGGGTCCCAGTTACATCCAACAACAAATGCAAGAGAAATACAATAATAACATCTAGGATTAACTAAGAGAGACATCACATCAGCTAGTAATACACTAAGCCCTAATGTAGTAGAAAAACATCATTATAAACAGCAGCACGAACATGAGCAGATGGTCACAGATGAACGCAGCAACAAGAAACAGATCAGTACAGTATCAGTATGATGTGACATTTTGCAGTGTTTATTCTTATTATTTATTTATTCATGAGTCTGACAGCCTCAGGGTAGAAGCTGTTTCTCAGTCTAGTGGTTCTACATTTGATGCTCCTCAACCTCCGTCCCGAGGGGAGTGGTGCAAAGAGTGAGTGTGCTGGGTGAGTGAGGTCTTTCATGATGCAGGTGGCTCTTTTTCTGCATCTGGAGGTGTAAATGTCTGTGATGGTGGGGAGACTGACTCCCACAGACTTCTGTGCAGCCTTCACCACTCTCTGCAGAGCTTTTCTCTCTGCAACTGTGCAGCCTCCATGCCACACGTTGATGCTGGAGCACAGGACGCTCTCCACTGCACACCTGTAGAACGAGGTGAGGACTGGGCTTCTCAGACCGGCTCGTCTCAGCCGTCTGAGGAAGTAGAGTCTCTGATGACAGATTCTTTCAGTTGGCATGGTCTCACATTTACCACAAAAACACCTAGATATAATAAAGGTGATGTAAGTATTGTAAGTTTATTTGATGAGAAAAATAAGTTTCTTTGATAAATAATTTTTTAAAGAAATATAATAAATTTGATAGAAAAAAATGGCATTTTCAATAACAAATATGACTTTTTGCTATCCAGTATAATGTTAAATGTGATATTTAAAATAACTTATGTCATAACAAATACAAAAACACATTAGATAACAAGTATACATTTATTTTTTAACATAAATGATAAATTTAAAAGGAAAATTAAAGTATTTTAGAGATAATCAAAAGTAATATTACAAAAACAATTAAATGTAACAACACATAAAGTACCTCATTGTCAATTTATAAGCAACTGTATTGTTAGATGGCCAATATAACGTTGCAAATAAAATAATAGTGTCACACAAATAGCATTACAGTAATTTCGTTTTGCAATGTTGATAACATGAGTTTTTAGTCTAAACATGAATTACCATTCAGACAACGCTTGCTGCATCCTTAATGGTTGTGCAGGTTGATCATCGTCTTCAGCCTCTGGGTCTGACTCAGGGTCAAATATATACGGCTGTACGACAAAGCTGCTAGCGGTAGCCATTTCTAGAGTTAAATGCTAACGTGACCCTTTGGAGGGCGGAGTTTATGTAAATAGATATTAGAAGGGCGTGCACTTCCGAGCTCATTATCATAAACAGCCTGTTTTGAACGGAAGTGAAATTTGGCAGAATTAGAAAGGGGATATTTCATTATCTAAGCATTATTTTGTGTATAAAATTGATTGAAAAGGGTCTGGATAGCCCAAAGAGTAAAAAAAAAGAAGTGAATTTTGCATCTGTGGTCCCCTTTAAACATGACAGATTCGAATAATATTAGTATATTTATGAACTCAATGACTAGTTTAAATTTATATCCATTAATATCAAATCCGACAAGAATAACATCTCAAAGTGCTACATTAATTGACAATATATTTACTAACATAAAAGATGGCGAGGTGATAAGTGGTATAATGATGATGGATATCAGTGATCATTTACCTATCTTCTCAATTTATAAAAGTGATGAAAGCATACCAAATAAAACAAAAAAAAAATACGATAATAAACACATCAAAAAAAGCATTGGATAAATTCAAAGAAGATTTAGACGTACAAAAATGGGATGAAGTATATGTTGATGATGTAAACAAATCTTATGACGAATTTATGAGGATCCTTGAAGTTTTATTCAAAAAACATTGTGTTCAAAAAATATACACAAAGGATAAAAAAGTTGATCATCCTTGGATGACAAGTGGATTGAAGAACGCATGTAGAAAAAAGAATCATCTTTATACATGTTTCTTGAAATCCAGAACATCAGATGCTGAAGAAAAATACAAAAAGTACAAAAATAAATTGGTAGGGATTATTAGGAAACAGAAACGGGAATATTATAGTCAACTATTACATAAATGCAGTGGAGATATGAGGGCAACATGGCGAGTAATCAACAATGTATTAAGCAAACATAAGGGTAATATGGGATTGCCACAACATTTTATACAAAACAATGTGGAAATTTATGATGATACGGAAATTGTAAATGGATTTAATAATTACTTTGCAAATGTGGGATCAAATCTTGCAAAGTCAATTCCTAAAGTGGATAAAAATGTGAATTATTTGATCAGCGGTTGTGCAAATAGTATGTTTCTGATTGGAACTAGCAAGGAAGAAATAATGAAGGTAGTGGGACAATTTGCGGATAAAAGATCCAAAGATTGTGAAGGAATGGATATGAAGGTTGTGAAAGAGATAATAAGTTACGTTATAGAGCCATTTACATATATCTGTAATCTATCATTTTCTAAAGGCATATTCCCTGAACGAATGAAAATTGCTAAGGTGATTCCAATTTTTAAAAATGGTGAGAAATGTTTATTCAATAATTATAGACCTGTATCGCTGTTGCCACAGTTCTCCAAAATTCTTGAGAAATTATTTGTGTCCAGACTGGACAATTTTATTGGTAAACATAATATCTTGAGTAGTGATCAGTATGGGTTCAGATCGAATAATTCAACATGCCTGGCTCTTATGGACTTGATGGAACAGGTTACTACAGCGATAGATGAGAAGAAATATTGTGTTAGTCTATTTGTTGATTTAAAAAAGGCTTTTGACACCATTGATCATACTATTTTGATTGAAAAATTGAAACAATATGGTATTAGAGGTCAAGCCATACAGTGGATATCTAGTTACTTAAAAGATAGAAAACAGTTTGTACAGATCGAAGATATTAGATCTCATCTATCCAATGTGTCATGTGGAGTACCGCAGGGTTCAGTTCTTGGGCCTAAGCTGTTCATATTGTATGTAAACGATTTAGTTAAGGTGTCTAGTATCCTTAAGTGTGTTTTATTTGCAGACGATACTACTTTCCTTTGTTCTGGTAAAGACCTGAATCATATGTTCGAATTAATGAGGTTAGAGTTTGCAAAAATTCAAACTTGGTTTAAATTAAATAAATTATCATTGAACATTGAAAAAACTAACTATATGATATTTAGTTAAAAAAAGCCAACTGTAGATTTTCTATTCAAAATTGATGATGTGGAGATACGTAGAGTGAGTGAAGTAAAGTTCTTGGGAGTGATTATTGATGATAAATTGACATGGAAAAAACATATCAATGTTGTAAGAACTAAAATCTCTAAATCTATGGCAGTGCTGTATAAAGTACGGGAATTTTTGACTGACAAGGCATTGTATTTGCTGTACAATACGATTGTTGTGCCACATCTGATTTATTGTGTTGGTATCTGGGGTACAGCTTGTAAAACAACAACCAAGCCTATTTTTATTTTACAAAAAAGAGTAATAAGAGTGATCTCAAGAAAGCATTATCGTCATCCTTCAAGTATTTTGTTTTATCAACTGAAAATTCTTAAGTTTTTTGATTTGGTGGATTACAATGTTCTATTGCTGATGTACAGGGCTCAGAATCAAAATTTACCGTCAAACATACAAGTGAATTTTGTTAAAAGAAATAGTTGTTATAATTTAAAGGGAACAGATATTTTTGTAAAGAAGAGGTATAGAACAAGTTTAAAGGGTAGGTCTACGTTAATGAAGGGAATTAGTTTATGGAATAGTTTGGACGATGATGTAAAAAAGGAGAAATCATTAGTTGTATTCAAGAAAAAGATAAAGAATGTTTTGCTGATGAGATATATATAAGTTTTGCTGATATTTAGAAATTATATTGAAAAATTGTGATAATTTTGTGGTTTATTGTATTATGTATTTTTTGAATTGATTGTTTTGATTTGATATAGTTAAGAAGGGGCAGAAATGATAAGAATTTATTCTTCTTCTGCTGCCTTTCATTTTATAGTTATTTTATTTAATTGTTTTGAATATGTCTTGTTTTAATTGAAATGAAATGAATGAATAAACAAACAAACAAACAAACATTTATGATTTAATCTACGATGGCTCAGTGATTAGCAGAGGTGGGAAAAGTACTGAAAATTTGTACTCAAATATAAGTACTGTACGTTTACACTGCTTAAATTGTACTCAATTGTAAAAGGGCTGGTGTTATTTAAAAAATACTTAAGTCAAATACAAAGTACTCTTCTCAAAAGCTACTCGGCGTATTCTAAAAAAGCTAAGTCTGGTCCTCTGGACATTCAAAAAACAAAACAAAACAAAGCAAAAAAAATTGCGGACACGGTGGGGGTAAACGGAGGTTTTGGGTATGTTAGTTAGAGCAAAAGATCTACGTTGACACGGACAAATTCTGTCCGCATGAATTCCCCCCCACCGCCCTCATGAATCCACTGTAATTACCATGCCGGGTCATTAGATGGCGCTACGAATTTTGTACGTTCACCTTATGCGCATGCATGTTCCCTTATCAGTCAGTCACTTCGGTGCAACATAAATGCTATGGGAAATTGCGCTCCGCGCGATTACCTGAAGGAATACAATCATGCCTTTACGGCAGGGGCATCAGCGTCACGCCAGAGACCCCGCCCTCTGGGTATTTAAGGCACTGACGCCCATCCTACTTCCTCTTATTGCCCTTCACCTCGCTTAAACCTGAACTTCTCTTCGCGGGACTTCTCTGTGCCTCATCGCTCGACCAGAGGTGAGCTTGCTCCCTACACAGGACGTACAAAGAATTCTTCCTGCGTACTGCCGGGCTAGCGAAAGCTAGTACGGCACATTTTTCCTTAACCCCGAAGTATTTTCTTCTTCTCTTTCCGTAGACTGCTTCGCTCGATGGCGCTAAACTGCGTCACATAGCTACCTCTGCTAATTTCGTAGCAGGCTAGCCAGCGAAAGCGACGCGACGGAGGCGACGTCTAAAAAAAAAAACTAAAAAAAAAGGATTTTGGAAGGACTCGTTCATCTTATCTTGGACATGGCTCCAGAGAAAGGAAAGCGAAAGACAAGACTTCCGAAAAAGACTAGCAGGATGGCGAGCTTGACCTCGCGCGTCTGCCCCAGCGGATGCAGGTTTTCCTTCTCGGCGACGGACACCCATGAGGCCTGTCCTGTCTGCGTGGGAATGCTGCACGCGAAAATGGCGTTGGATGCACCCGACTCATGCCCACACTGCAGCCAGATGTTGGAGGCGGTGAGGAGGCATCGGGCGGACTTCGTCACAAAAGCCATGGGTGCTGCTACGGCGCCAACAGACCCGGACGCTACTGAGCCTCTCATTCCCACACCGGAGCTCGAGAGCATGGCTCTGGAGGACAGCACCCAAGGCAAATGGGGCTATAGCCCAGACGTGCTGGCTCCCATCAGGGACTTGACAGTCGACTTCGACACTTGAGGCTTGATGAACGAGGACGAGATCTCGATTTCAGCCTCAGGTGAATTTTCTGAGGATGACGCCAACGACTTTGAGTACGACGAACAGGGGGGAGACCTCTCTTGCACCCCGGCGCCTGTGCTCCCGGAGACTGACTTTTCGATCCCTGCTCTGTTCGACTTGTGTCGCAGAGCAACGCACGCGCTGCAGATCCCATGGCCAGAGCCTCCACCTCGTCAACAAGTCACGAGGTTGGCAGGAAATAATTTTTACTCAAAGCAGCAGTCCGCCACAAGGCAAAGAATGTCCATCTTTCCGGATTTCCTCACAGAGCTGACTCGCACCTGAACTCAACCCAGGGCTCCCATGCTGCTGCCGCTCTCGCAGTTCCTCGACGTGGATGGGATAGATGCAACGGGCATAGCCAACGTGCCACAAATGGAGGACACGCTGGCTGGCTCAATCACCTAGCTCCCAGGTCATCTGGGACGAAACCAACTCTTCCCAGCAAAGCCTGTCGAGCCTCAGCTTCTCTGCTCGAGAAATGCTACAGGGCTCAGGGCCTCATGGCGCGCGCAATGAACGCGTCCGCCATGATGCAGGCGTACCTGGCTGAAAAACTGCAGGAGCTCCAGGTAACGACAGACAGACAGGCTGCCGCCGACGTGCTGGATGAACCCCGCAGGGCAACAGATTTTGTGCTCCACATGATGGGGACAACAGCTATTGCACAAGGCAGAGGCATGGCTGAGGTGGTCATCGCACAACGCCATCTGTGGATGACCCTAACTGACCTCCCGGAGGGACAAAGAATTCCTTTTCTGCACCACTCGATAGAGCCGACGGGATTATTCGGAAAAGCTCTGGATCGAATTCAGACCAGGCTGGACCAGAGGCGCAAACAGGCTGAGGCTCTCCGGGTAGGCATCCCCAGAAGAGCTTTCGCCCCCCCCCCCAGGGAGTCAGCTGGGAGCAGAGCCCCGCAGCCTCGACACCACTCAACCACACGTGTCCCACCGCAAAAGCGGCCGGCATACGAGGCCGAGCACCGGCGGAGACCACCGCTGGACCCACCTCGGGCCAAACACGCCTGGAGTAAGAACAGATTTGTTCCCCGCCAGGGGGTCCGACACAGGGCCTCCTCGGCAAACCGAGATGCCAGACAGAAACGGGCCTGACGAACTAGACCCTCTTCTTGACTTTACAGGATCACCCGCCCACGCGGTATGGGAAATGACCTTTTCTCGTCCAGACTTTGTTTGTAACATGGTACAAAAAGCTGGTGACTTTGTTTTACGCACAAATCATGTTTTTTCTGCTGTGAGTGACATAAAGTCAAATATGTTGTTACACATAAGCACGAATAAAGCTGAAAAAAACAGCCCCTCTCTGTTTTCTTGACTAAAAAAAAAAAAACATAGTAACATCAGCAGCACGGTCCCCTCTGCTCTTCCAGCCGACATAAAGGGCGGGGGCCATCATTCCCCCCTCCCTCACGGCTCATGGGTGTTAGCCTAATCAATAAGCCCCAGCAGAGTGCCTCGGGTCTGTCTGCAACAGACCGTGCCAGAGGTGCCTGCAAACAGGCCTGCCAGTCCTCACAGAGACAGGTGAGGTGGGTCACGTGTTCCAGTCCCCGACCCGTTGTAAACCACGGGGCCGGCAATACACAAATCAAACAAACCTGTGACACGTCCGCGCTCCAGTGGAGGCATGCTGACAAAACCTGGCAACCCACCTTCCTGGCCACCAACTCCTATTCAATGGATTCCAGTAAGTGACGGGGGGTCATGACAGAAGCCCACAGGCCAAAACCAGTGTCACACGTTCACAAAGGAAGTGGTGATGACATTGCAGCATGTGTAAACACTCAATGCAGAGCAGAAATGGCACCAGGGCTAAATCAGATTCCTCTTCCCTTTAATCGAAGGGGACTGGACTTTCTGTCACTAGCCAAACAAAAAACTGCTCAACACGGAGGACTATCTCGGACAGCTTCACATCCTCATGCTGAAACTGTCCCCTTAGCTTCAGTGGGCGAGATGCCCTGCTCAAACAATGATCCTGCAGCGTGTGACCACGCTCGCTGTACTGAATCAGTTCTGCTCTTAAACGACACCCCCCATCAGGTGAAACACAGCCCCCCGGAGGTTCATCAGGCCCCAGGGCACTGATGAGGCCGGAGGCCAGTGAACCAGACCCAACCATGAAACGGGCTGGAGTCAGGAGGTCTGCTCGTATCCAGAACTTGCACCCCCTCCGAACCATGACTCCCCACAAAAAGAGGAAAAACAGGCATTCTGTTCTGCTTTTGCCCAATAATGACAGCAGATTGCTTCTGCCTCCCAACAGTCTCAGTCAGAGAGGTATGGAGGTACATCTGCAGGAGGACCCTCTCCCTAACTTGGTTGGCCCTCAAGGGGCTTCAGAAATCAGGATCCTCGAGGAGGGACCTGCCACGTCACCAGAAGGAACAGCCTAGCCGCTTAAGCTGAGAACTGTGGCAAATTTCAGCTTGGTGGCTGAGAGGAACAAACTGGTGGCCTCAGGCCTACCCGAGAACGTGGTAAATACCAACCAAAACACCCGAGCTGTGTCAACACAGTCTCTCTACGCCCGGAAATGGTGTATTTTTGAAGCTTGGTGCATGGAAAGAAATATTATTTCTTATTCATGTGACTTGGTCCAACTTCTCACCTTTCTTCAAGACCTGTTGGAGAAAGATTGTTCTTTCTCAAACATCAAGGTGTTTTTATCAGCTATTTCAGCTTGTCACGAGGGCTTGGGGAGCAGGACGCCTGGCGCGCACCCGCTCATAATAAGATTTATGATGGGCGTGCTAAGGAAGAGACCCCCAAGCAGGATCTTGACCCCTGGATGTGATCTTAGTCTGGTCTTGGGGGCTCTCTGTGATCCCCCATTCGAACCACTGCGCAACATTAAGATAGATCTATTATCTTATAAGACCGCTTTGCTATTGGCCCAGTGCTCGGCGAAACGTGTGGGTGACCTCCATGCTCTGTCCATGCACCCAATGTGTACCAGGTTTGCCCCTGATGGGTCAAAGGTCACCCTAAGGCAGACCTGCTCATTACGTCGATCGCGATCGACCGGTCGATCGCGTGGTTGCCATGGTGACGGTAAAACACCCACAACATCTTGATTTAACACGCTCCAATCAGCTTTCTAATCATCACAGTTACATACTTAGAGCTGGAGCAGAAAACCTGTTTAAATAACGAAAATCCTCAAAGTTAAAAAAATTAAGTCTGAGGGTGTTAAATGAAAAAGTGACTCTGAAAGAGGATATTGGCTTCTGCATCTCGAGTTTTCTATCTTCATTATTGATCATTAGAGTTATTTCATCAGTCCGGGGAAGGCTTGGCTCTGAGGGGGCGGATATTATTCTCTGATCCTGCTCGTGATGAAACATGATGTGAGGAAGGAGCAATTCCTTCTATTGAACCCTGAAAGTCATTATGTGCTCCAGCATCCTAATCCTGATTGATCCTGAGCGTAAAACCAGGTCATCGCTGCAGGCTCATCAAATTGTAGGAATAAATCAAACAAGTTAATGATTTCTAATTCAACAGAATGATCACAATCTGTGTCCAGAGTTTATTATCTATTGATTAATTTAATCTCTATTGTTTGGTTATTGCGTGAATGTTTTTTGAGGAGTTCAGTGATCCATTTTTGCTGCGTACAGTTTTCAATGTGATTCTCATCCTGCAGTTTTCAAGCTATTTCAACATTTTATAAATCAAAACGTTCAGCTCTTTCGGGACAATTCTGCTTTGACTTTTGGTATTGGTGCAACTTTAGCTTTTCTAAATAAAAAAAGCCTTTTCTGCCATTTTTAAATAGTTTTTTATTTTTTCATTTTACATCCTTCAAATCTTTAGATGTGTTTAAAACCTTTTACTGCTCTTTTCACATATTGTGCTGCTTCAGCTTCTTTCAGCTGCCTTGCGCAAATTTAAAAAAAAAAATCAGCTAATTTCAGCTGTTTGTGCTTCTTCTATTTCTGCTAATTTAAGCTTGTTATGCTCCCTCCAGCTTATTTCTGCTAGTTTCATCTTTTTCTACTATTTCAGCTACTATACAGCAGTTTTTATGCTTATGTTTTTTCAGTTATTTCCAATTTTTGCACTCGTTTCATCTTTTTTTAAGCCTGATTTAGCAAAAAATGTGCTCACTCCACTTCCTTCTAATAAATTACCGTACTTCTCGCCGTATAAGTCACTTCGCCATATAAGTCGTTTTGTTCAATTATTGGCAATAATTTGGAAAAATCCATAAATATGTCGCTTCGCCGTATAAGTCGCACCTGATGTCACCACCGACGTAGCGCGTCACCGCTGAGACAACCCGGAAATGTGGACGAGTGTTTAGCTCTGTTGCAAATGTCTGCCACAGCAAGGCTTTTAAGAAGATTAACACTTAAAGTGGTACTGCACCATTTTTTTGCCAAAATGAAAAACGGTCATATCTCAGCCAAAAATTGATCTAAAAAATATGGGAAAAAATCCATAAATATGTCGCTTCGCCATATAAGTCACAGGACATGCAAATTAGTACAAAACAGCGACTTATATGCCAAAAAGTATGGTAAGTTTCTTTCTACATTTTAGTTACTCTTCAGCAGTTTCTTTTCTTTTTCTTCTTTTTTTGGTGTGACTAATTTCAGCTTTTTTCAGATAGTTTTTACATTTTGTGCTCATTTCTTCTTATTTAAGCAAACGTGTGGCCCTGGGGACTCTGGACTTGGGGTCCTTCTTGGGGTCTTGAGCTATGATCGCCCCTTCGTCTCCCTCGGGCCTTGAAGGGGTGGATCTCTGATGCTACACGGTCGCTACTGAATGTTCTATTCAAGGAACCTTATTCACTTATGCATGCTCACAACCCCACACAAATGGATGCAGGGATGTATATGTAGATATCATATGCAGATATATATGTGACTGAATATGAATGTATATGTATGTATACTGTATACAGTATATATTTGTAGGTATGGGTATGTTTATTTATGGAAATGTACTGCAAGGTCATGAATATTATTAATCTTTATGCATGTGTGTTTTGTTGCTGTGTTCTGTGCTTTGCAGGTTTCAGATGGAGGTTGGGTGTGTTTGCCTGGGCTCTTTTTGTGGATAATTGTTGTGTTTTGTTGTCTTACTTTCTATCTTTCCTTTCTCTCTATTAAAACAAATCATATCGGTGTGAGAGGATGGCTGTAAGGTGAGAAGGGAGGCCATCTATAAAAGGGGAAAAAAATTAAGCAAACGTGTTCTTTTTGCCTTCTTTTGTTAATTTAAGCTTGTTCTACTTTTTCACTTACTCTTAGCATTTTTTAGCTAATTTCAGCTGTTTTCAGATAAATTCAAGTTTTTCATGGTAACTTATGCAACTTTCAGCCTAATTAACTTATTTCTGCTGATTTCAATTTGTTAAGCTCCTTTCTGCTTTTTTCTGCTAGTTTCATCTTTTTCTACTATTTCTACAGCTCTTTGTATGCTTATTAAAGTTTTTCCAGCTATTTCCACCTTTTTGCACTCATTTAAACTTTTTAAAGCCTAATTTAGCAAAAATGTGCTGTCTCCACTTTTTTTTAGCTACTCTTCAGCAGTTTCTTTTCTTATTTTTTTTTTCTTTCTTTTTTTGTGGCTAGTTTCGAGGCTAGCCTGTATAAATAAAGGTTGAATGAATGAATGAAAAAGTTTCAGCTTTTTTCAGATTGCTTCCACTTTTTGTGCTCATTTCTGCTTGTTTAAGCAAATGTGTTCTTTCTGCTTTCTTATGCCAATTTAAGCTTGTTCTACATTTTCAGCTACTCTTTTAACATTTTGTGGCTAATTTCAGCTGTTTTCAGATAAATTCAAGTTTTTCGTGGTAATTTCTGTTACTTTCAGCATAATTAACTTATTTCTGCTTATTTCAATTTGTTATGCTCCTTTCTGCTTTTTTCAACTTTTGCGCTACTTTTCAGCTGATTTGTGCAAAATTTAGCATTTTCAACTAATTACACTTTTTTAAAGCTCAATCCAGCTTCTTTCACTTCCTTCTGGTAGTTTCAAGCTCGTTCTGAATTTTCAGCTAGTTTTCAGCTATTTTTGTTAATTTCAGGCTTTTTTTTCAGCTGATTTAATAAGTTTGGCGCTTGTTTCTGCTTTTTAAACCTACTTCAGCAAATATGGTTTTTTTGTTGTTGTTGTTGGTTTTTATTTTTATTTTTTTTAATTCGTTTTAAAATACAACACAAAACTATATACAGTACTGGTAACAAAGTAAGTATATACAACACATAAATAAAAATGAAGGGTAGCAGTAAGAAGAGAAAATCTTATTTTATCTGCCCCCTCTCACTTTGTACAATCAATCAAATCAAACAACAATCCTCTTTAAGTAACTTAACAAAAATAATAATAATAATAATAAAATTCACCATAATCATCGAACTACAAAGGAACATACAAAACAGTATTTCATTTATAGTTCTGCAATAGTCCAGTTTTGATAATTTTCTTAAATGTAATCATTGTTTTGCATTTTTTACTTCAGTCTCCAAACCATTCCACAATCCAATTCCTAGAATTGAGGTTGACCGACCCTTCAAACTGGTTCTATATTTTGGTTCAACAAATATTTCTATTCCCTTGAGATTATAACAGCTTCGCCGTTTAACAAAATGCATTTGGTTATTCACAGGCAGTTGATTTTTATGAGCTCTATACATAACTAATAAAATATTATAATCCACCAAGTCATGGAACTTCAATAATTTCAGTTGATCAAATAATGTGTTAGAAGGGTGACAATAATGTTTTCCAGTGATTATTCTTACAGCTCTTTTTTGTAGCAAAAAAATAGGCTCTGTAAATGTTTTACAAGCTTTACCTCAAACAACAATACAATAAATCAAGTATGGAACAATAATTGTATTATACAACAAATACAGAACTTTATAATTGCAGGCTTCTTTCTGCCTTTGTAGGCTTGTGTTCTATGAAATATTATTTTATAAATGTTTTATGAATTTTTATTCATAAATGTTTTATGAAATATTATTTATGTAGGATTTGAGAGATCAGCAAAATCCTCAAAAGAACTTACAACTTCAAGAGACATCACACAACACTATTTTCTGCTTAAAACTCTTTATTTTACCACAGAAAATCAATAGCAAGCAAGCCAGAAGCAAACAAGTAACACACTTACATACAATGATTAACGCTTAAACAAAGATTCTTACCATTTGACAGTGTGGATTGGGAGAGCCGTTTCAATCCCAAGGCAGAATGAGCGTTAAACAAATGGACGATTACTTTCATCGCCGGTAGACTCTCTAAACCCTGGGAGTTCAGCCTGTCTCTTTTTATCCCTAAGGATTGCTTGCGAAACAGAGTTTGGCCAGGCTCTTTCCCCAAGCAATCACCCAATTTCAACAGGAACTGGACATTATCTTTAGGAACTAAAGTATCTCTCCCTTACCCCTAATCAAACCGTTAGAACAAAACTCCGGAGATGACTTGATCAATAAACTGACTATTCATGTGATGATGAAATCAGCACAGTTTAACTTCTTATCTCCCAGCTCCCCGGTAGTGACAGATATACACACAATGTCTGGACATTTCAGACTTTTAAGACTGATCAGAGAACAAACTTATTTATTCATTATTCATTCCACCCTCTGGTCTCTGATCAGTTCTACAAATGTTCACCCTCCATTTTATTCAACAACTAATACATACAAATGTTAAACAAATGAATATGGCAAAGCACAATATTAATAGTTGCACGTCATAGGTTATGTTCATCTGTGGCTTGAACCAATCACTGTGTAATTTCAAAAACCAATATTGAATCCAACGAGTGTCAGAAATGTTCCACAATCTTCTCCACCCATGGTTATCAGAGTCAGAGAGTCAGAGAGTCTTTATTGTCATTTGCACCGCATGTGGTACATGTGATGAAAACGAGATTATGTACACAGGGTCCCAGTTACATCCAACTACAAATGCAAGAGAAAAAAGAAAAAGAACAGTAATAACATCTAGGATAACTAAGAAAAACATCAACTAGTAATACACTAAGCCCTAATGTAGTAGAAAAACATCATTATAAACAGCAGCCCGAACATGAGTCTGTATGAGCAGATGGTCACAAATGAACACACAACAAAAAAAACAGATCAGCATCAACATGATGTGATATTTTGCAGTGTTTAGATAGATAGATAGATAAACTTTATTACAGACTCAGGGTCCAACCTAGATAAGAGACAACAACCATGATAAAATAAAATACAAAATACAAAATACAAATAAAAAATTACAAAAAATTATAAAATAAGATAAAAAGAACAATAGAAAAAGTACCTAACCGTTCAGGAGGCAATCATACCAATGTCTCCAAAGCACAGATGAATATTTCACTGCACTATATTTGACATTAGTCAACAGTAGAATAATTCTATTATTAGACTTATGTAAACGACAAATAAATTTATACATAAAATTTCTTAAAACAGCCATCAAAGTGTTGACGCGAGCAGATACAAACAGTTCACTGGCACTGGTCCATCTGGGCTTATTTAAAAGAAGTCTTAGTGCGTCATTATAAGCCACCTTCAATCTATGAAGACTGGCTTTTTTAAAATTGCACCACAAATGTGCCGTATACAGTGATGAACAATATGATCTAAATAAGTTAATTTTCACTTCATCAGAACAGAATGCAAACTTACGAGCAAGGATATTTGCCTGAGCATATATCATTCGAACCTGACGGTAAATGTCCTCATCATCAGACCGACGGTCTGTCAACACATGACCCAGATACTTTACTTCATTTGCAACATTCAATAAAGTCCCAGACAGCTTAAAAAGTGGAAACACGCTATTTTTGTCCTCTTTAGTGCGACAAATCAAAATGAGACTTTTAGAGGGGTTGAATATGATATCATGTGTCTCACCATATGCTGAACAGACATGAAGCAGCTTCTGAAGACCAGCAGAACTTGGACTAAAAACCACTAAGTCATCAGCATACATAAGATGATTGATAATTGTATCTCCAACCATGCAGCCAGTTTTACATAGGTTTAGCTGCTTAGAGAGGTCATTCATATAAAAATTAAACAGTATAGGAGATAAAATGCTCCCTTGTCTGACACCATTGCTGACACGGAAGGATGCAGACACACAATTATCCCATTTGACTTGCATATTTTGATTAGCATACCAATAGGACAGACATCTCACTATATATTTGGGCACACCAGCTTGGCATAATTTTAAAAATAGTTTTCGATGGTTTACACGATCAAAAGCCTTGGAGGCGTCTAAGAAACACATAAAAACCGTAGAATTCTTGTTATTATAGTTATTCAGTAATTCTTTTAGGCCATATATACATAGATCAGTGCCATGCTCGGACTTGAACCCAAATTGATTGTCAGCAGACATTATTATCTTTGCAAATTTTGGCAAAAGAATTAGTTCAAAGACCTTAGATAGTGTATTAGCTAGGGCAATAGGTCTATAGTTATCAGAGCTGCCAATTTTTCCAGCTTTGTTCTTAATCACAGGAAGAATAACAACATTCATCAAGGAATCAGGAATAAAACCATGCATAATAAAACCAGTGAAACACAAGGCAAGAAGAGGGGCTACCCTTGAACTTGCAAACTTGAGATGTTCAGCTGAAATAAGATCCATTCCTATAGATTTATTTACAGATAGTTCTTCAATTGCTTGATAGACCTCATGTGACTTGATAGTTTCTGCAGTACTAACCTTGTCAACATGGAAGGGTTCACTCTGAACACAGGTAAATATCTTGCTGTAGTGTTGTTGCCAAAAATCTACAATCATATTTGCCCCAGAGGCACCATCGACAGTGCAAGGGAGAGTGGATTTATTATTTCCTATAGATTTAACCTCTTTCCAAAATGCTTTTGTGTCCTTTCCTATGAGTTTTTTTGCCAAGGAATCAGCCCTCATGGTTTGCTCATTCCGTCTAATGAAGCGTAATGCATATTTGTATTTTGCATTAGACAGCTTTTTGT
>JBBPBX010070050.1:0-15107 GCA_038048925.1 Garcialebias charrua
CCTCTGCCAGCTGATGACTGCTGTTGCTGCCCCAAACGTACACAATTACAGCATCACTTTCTGTACCAGGAGCAGCTTCGTCCGTGCTGCAGGAGCACAGGCAGTTGGATGCCAAGTTACAAATCTGTTAAATAAGAAGAAGCGTTCTTTTATTAGTAAAATAAAAGCCTTAAGTAAACTGAAGTGTTATTAAAATGTACCGTACTATATGTTTCTTAACTGTTCTTTACCTCCTCGAATAAACAGAGAGCTGCCTGGGAGAGTTGACAAAGACCGTCTGTGTCCTTTGTAAGCACCTGAGTGTTGACAGCATCACCACGGAAACCCTAGGAAAACTCATTTATGTTACTCCTATGCTATCACTATAAACAAAGACAATGTGCTGCTAACATTGTGTGGGATGGACTTACACCAAAGCCACCTAAAATATTTATAGTTTACTCTTTCAGATGCTCATTATTTCAATGCTAGGGGTTTATATAAAACAAAACAGTTAACTTCTTGGAAGCAACTCATCACTGCACGATGAAGAAATGCAATGACGTACAAAAATAAATAAAAATGAAACAAGCAACAGCAAAGGCTGTGAAGAAGCAGCAACTTTTGTTTTACTTTTCCATTTCATCAAAAATAAATCCAAATAGCGTTTTACAGTTTTGCCTATATTAAAATGTTGTTTAGCTCATAGCTCAATCCTGAAAAGTTAAATTAATACAGACTAAGGAAAGCACCAGACTGACTTCTCAGCATGAAGCACCACAAACAGTACATTAAAGTTGTTAGCATATGTCATCTCTGTTAGTACAGAAGTACAGAAATATTAGACAACCAATTAAAATGACTAAGACACGGAGACAGGCTTAAAGCGGTCATAATCTTATTTTGACAACTAATGCTTCACTACAAACCAGTTCAGACTCTTGTTTTTTAAGTGACTTGCAACAGTTAAATTGTTATTCCTGTAAAACCAAATCATTGAGTTCAATATTAAATCAGGATGTATCATATTTTGTGTGTATTTTCTAGGGAGTAGAAAAATAAAAACTTGTGCTTTGAGAAAGTAAGTAAAGTTTTGATGGTTGTGACCACATATGTCACAAAACGAGAAGATTTTAAAGCAAAGAAAAAGGTTAAAACACCTTGGACACAAACAAAAGACTCTTAACTTGCTACTAAAGAAGAACAAAGAATGATGCAAGTTATTGCATATGCACTGATTTAAAAAAACACTTGTCAAATGTAATATAAATTTAGTACAAACTACAACCTTTAATGTACTGCACTGTATAAAGGCTCCAGTGTATAGCTCTGCGTAAGTCCATACGCGTGTCCGTACACGCGTGATGTACGCAGACAGTTCACCCGCACACCCCAGCGTACGTTCTCACGTACATTCTCGCGTTCTCACACCAAATTCTTGACGTCATTTGAGCAGCTGCAGAGCGTTTACCTACGGGACAAATTGAGGTCGCTGATTGGTCATTTGCTGACATGCCTACTGCATTGATTGACAGGTCGGGGAAAAAAAGACGGGGGCTGGCAGCTGCAGCTGTGTTCTGTGTTTATATGTTAATAAAAAATTCTAAAAAATAAAATAAAAACAGGGAGCGCTGGTCCTGCAGCCCACACATCAGACCAGCACACTAGGAAAGCTCTAGAACCTCCCGCAGCCACGCTGGACCTGAGTTTAATTCGCTCGTGACAAATTTGTTCATTTCTCATCATTTCAGTCATGGAGTCAACGGAGGAGGAAGCGATCACTGCCTTTTGGCAAAAAAACAAAAGAAAAGGCCAGATCAAGGATGAAGAAGAGGAATTTAATACATTGGTGTCGCATACAAAACAGTCCGGCGCCGGGCAGTTTACAGGTAGTCCCCGACTTACGAGCGAGTTCCGTACTTATGAGTTGCTCGTAAACCGGAAATTCGTACGTCGGAACAAGAAACACGTGTTCTCGTAAGTCCGGATTTTCGCTCGTAAGTTGGAACATTTATGGTAGCGCTACTACGAACACTCGTTTTTCATCAAAAACATTCATACTACTTCATAAACATGCTCAGAAACGTGTTTCCAAACGGTTAGCTAACACACTTTCATCTAAAAACACAAAAAAGTGCTGTATTTTTTACAAATTTACTGCTCGTTCGCCAGCTCGTAAGTCCGGGACCTCGTATGTAAGAGCGCTCGTAAGTCAGGGACTACCTGTATTGTGCGACAACGCGTTTGTGTACGCGGTTGTAAACTTTTGAGTTTTGCACGTACCGGTACATGCCCTGCGGGGATACGCCTGTACCTCTGCGTAGTACGTGCGTAGAGCTGCATATGGACGTACGCAGAGCTATACGGGGGCCTTAATACGGTCAGCAATGACAAAAATACGTTTCCAAAAAATTTAAGCTTCAAAAATGAAGAACAAATAACGTACCGAATATTGTCTCATTTGAAGAAGAGTTTGTTGAATGACATCCAAGTCTACACCGATCAACTGCTGAAGGCTGAGTGAGGAGGAGGAAGACAACACAGCAGTGGGGGACATGGAAGCAGCCATGGCTACCTCCACCCACTCTAACAGAAACTTTAGAGAGCCTCTCTGCATGGCCAGGCCAAGCAACAGCTCCAGGGACAACCTCCTACCAGTCGGGTCTGCCCCACCACTGCTCGCTGATGTCTTCTTCAGAAAGTCAGCCACCTGAGCTAGACAGTCCAAGCCCACTGATGGGATCTTACTCTCATTAGCAAGAGAAAGTGGAGGGAGAGAAGCCAGGACAGAGGAAGCTGTGGCAAGTACATCGTTACAGAGCACAGACTCCGGATGCACAGAAGCAGCGTATCTCCAGTTCTGCTGGAGCAAAGAAAAGAGCAGACTCAAACCCGTCCTCACACCCATTTCTATCAGAACATCTGTACCTGACTTGATTTTGAACACGTTCCCTGGCATGCATGATTCTGAGGCCAGCTCAGTTTGGCCACTTTCAGCCCCACTGTCTGTGGACTGAGAGGGCAGCTGCACAGAAAATTTGTCATGATATTTGCTGTGGAGTGCATAGTAGATCCTCTGTAGAACTACCAGCCTCTGGTGAAGGCCCAAAGTGTAGGAGGTTTGCGTCAGCATGCGATGAGCCAGCCATCGCTGACTATGAAGCAGGGATGACAGGTACTCATCCTTCTCGGCTGATGTGCTGGATTCACACTCAAAGTCTGGGAGCCGTGGGCCGACTAATTCTTGAACAGGCTGGGCCAGAGTCACCACTTCCTTGTTGTAAAGAAGTTTGTTGTAGAGAACAGCGGCATCATGTCTTCGTGCTATCGGCACGCAGTCTTCTGAGGCCCAGGAACTATTTAAATGCTCCTGCCATTTCAGCAACACGTTGGTTTGACAAAGCACCATGTTTGTGCATTATCTATATCCAGTTGCACACCTGAAAAACACAGAACAGGAAAATTGAACTATTAAAAGAACAAATCTGAATTGGTAAAATTATACAACTCACGTCATTTTCTTATTAGTTTACAGGTAACACTCGCTGCTAAAAGACCATGTGGCAATGTGATTTCCTGCCAAATATATTCAGTATTAAGGTGTAAGGTTTCTTGTTGGTGTCAACACTCCTGTCAGCAGGTCACACCTAAGCTAATGCTATATGCTAAGTGGGTGTCACCAAATTATGTCAACAAACTCACAACAATGAGAAGCCCTTGTTTCCCAAGTTATAATAGCAAACAGCATTAAGGAATGCTCATGCAATACAGTAAATATTTTTAGCATCTAAAATTGTTGTCAAGCATTTCCATGTGAAAACATCCATTCTTTTTTTCTTCTTCTTTCAACCAAACAGAAAGCCAGTCTGTCACTGTTTTTGAAAGAAAATGCTTTATTGGAAGCAAATAAAATGATTTTTTTTTTATGTGAAAAATGTCAAACCAATAATACCATACTTTATTAAAAGCAGCTCACATTGAAAATATTATTTAACTGTGTTTTACCAGGTTAAAAAGTGATCTTGCCTTTTTCTAAGCCATCACAATATTCTTGGCTTGGCTTTGCTAACAAAGATCTAGGGTTGGGATTGTCCATGTCATCAGTAAGCCTGCTGGCGGCTGACTAGGCCTATTCTGGAGAAGTAAACTTTGCTGCAGAAGCTGTAGGTCAATAACTGGTCAAGTGTTGAATCCAGTTTTTTTCTTCTTTTTCTCTAGACTGATGGTGTGCACAGACTCACTGCCATTGCTTTGTGGGTGGTGTTGCGCCAGCATGTTCTTTCAGCTACTAGGGAGGACCAAGTGTGGGTGTTAGTGTATAGCCGTTTTCGCATGGACCAGCCCTCCCCAGTCCAGCTCGTCCCTGGGTGGCCCAGAGCCAGCCCTGGGTCACCCGCGTTCATTACGCATTTGCCGCAGAGCCGCCTTGAAGTGGGTGGGCAGTTCTCTGGAAGTGGGTGGGGTGCTCTCTTCACGTGGGTGGAGTGTTCGTGTTTTAAGAGAGGAGACTCCGCTAAAAATTATTTGTTAGCTGGATATATATATATATATTAGTGTTTCTGAGTTTAATTTTTGTTAATAACTGATCACAAATCAGCTTATGTCACAACGTAAATAACCACGAAGCGCGCACCCATTTCCGCCTTTCAGCGCGACTTGAATGTCATTAAAATATAACTAATATTGTCTAACTGTTGCGCGCAGCCAGGGTTTTAAAATATAACTAATAATCTCTAACTCCTTTGCGTAGCTAGAATGTTAAGAGCGGTGATTCCTTCATAAGCAACGTGAACTCCCAAAAAACAATCCGCCGCCGTGGCTTAGGGCGTTAATGCTCTTGTATCTTGACCAGACGAAGCGGGTTCGCGTCCCACCTGGGACAAGGTTTTTTTTACGTTTGTCTTTTATTGGAGTAAATAAAAAGGAGTTTTGTTAAGCATTTTACCAAACAAACTCCTTTTTATTTACTCCAATAAAAGACAAACGTAAAAAAACCTTGTCCCAGGTGGGACGCGAACCCGCTTCGTCTGGTCAAGATACAAGAGCATTAACGCCCTAAGCCACGGCGGCGGATTGTTTTTTTTGGGAGTTCACGTTGCTTATGAAGGAATCACCGCTCTTAACATTCTAGCTACGCAAAGGAGTTAGAGATTATTAGTTATATTTTAAAACCCTGGCTGCGCGCAACAGTTAGACAATATTAGTTATATTTTAATGACATTCAAGTCGCGCTGAAAGGCGGAAATGGGTGCGCGCTTCGTTGTTATTTACGTTGTAACATAAGCTGATTTGTGATCAGTTATTAACAAAAATTTAACTCAGAAAAACTAATTCAGCTAACAATTGTTTTAGGGGTTTCTGTAGTTACATTTGAATGAAATACAGCCCTACGGTACTGAGGTTGTTGTTAGAACGAGTCCAGCCCCTGCTGCAAACAACGAATCAAATTTGAGCAGTACATGACGTCAAACTCGGCCGGGGGAGCTCGGCCCGATAGAACCACGGTGGAGATGGTTCCAAAACGAGGGTGGAGCCGGGGAAAAAAAGGAAAATGCGAACACGCTGAACCCGGGTTAGAAGGCGGGGCGTCCCGGGCCATAGAGGGCCGGTCAATGGGAAAACGGCTTATGTGGTGAGGGAGGTCTTGAGGCTCTTGCACCGCTTTTATGGGTCACCTCTGTTGTGATGCCCAGAGTACAGTTCACTGTACAGTACAACCTTAGACAAGTGGTGGTCTTCCATTCTGAACACATGTCCTGCCCAGCGAAGTCATGCCTGAAGGAGCATGATCTCAATACTAGTGATATCTGCCTGCTGGATGACCGAGACATTGGTTAGGTAGTCACTCTAGTGGACATCAAAGATGGAGCGAAGACAGCGCTGGTGGAAATGTTGAAGGAGTTAGAGTTGCCTTCGATATGACACCCATGTCTCTGAGCCATACAGTAAGCTGGTTAGTACCACCGCTTTGTATACTTGAACCTTTGTCCCAGTCCTTAGATCTTTATTGAACAATTTTTTTATAGACTGCCAAAGGCACATTTTGCTAGCTTGTTGTTGATTCCTATGTAGATTTTGTCAAGGCATGTGAACTGATTCACTGACATGAGCTCATGTTTGTGTGGTGGGTGGTATGATTCATTGGGTGCTGGCTGATGGAGCACTTCAGTCTTCTTTAGACTGACTTCCTGACCAAACTGTTGGGCTGCTTTTGGAAAGCATGTCCCAGTTTGCTGTATGGCTGGTTCAGTGTGGGCAACAAGAGCAGCACCGTCAACAAACGGAAGTTCACAAATCAGCTGATCCAAAGTCTTGGAGTGAGCCAGCAGTTGCTTTAGGTTGAATTAGCTGCCATCCAAGCAACAGTGAATAAAGTCAAAGTCAACTTTATTGTCAGAACTGCAATATGTATAGGACATACACAGGATTGAAATTGCATTTCTCTCTCAGTCCCTCGGTGCAACAGTAACCATTTAAACACTAAACAATTAATAAACAAGCATAAAATGAAATAATAAAAGTTTAGTACTGTCCTGAGTTTTTTGCATAGTAGTTTTTCATAGTAGTAAAAAAGTATAAAAAGTTTCACCAACACCAAAACACCAACATTTAATAAACATAATCATAAAATGAAATAGAGTGTAATACTGTCCTGAGTTTTTTCATAGTAGTTTTCCATAGTAGTATAAAAGTATAAAAAGTTTCACCAACACCAAAAATGAAATAGAGTGTAATACTGTCCCGAAGTATAAAGTATAAAAAGTATATCTATAAAATAAATGAAGGTTCTGGCATTTGACATTTGTAAAGAGTGACAAAGCAGCATATGGGGTTAATGTACACAGTATATGTATGAGGTAGTTGATATTGGTATAGAAACAAAGTGGCATTATGCAATAAGGCTAGTAAAAAGAATATATACTGTATATCAGCAGTAGTGTAGATATAAAAAGTCTAGATGTAAACAGTAGTAATAAATGTAAACAGTAGTAATAAATGTAAACAGTAGTAATAAATGTCAACAGTAAATGTAAACAGTAGTATGACTATAGGCAGTAATGTAATACAAACATTAGTGCAAATATGAGAAGTAGTGCAAACTGAATGAGCACATGACCGTGAGTTGAGTGAATGACCCGTATTGATGACACAGAGTCCAGTGTTAAAAACTTTGTGTTGTGTGGTAATGTGTGAAAGTTTTTTGTGATTAAGGCAGTACAAGTGGGAGGGAGGGCAGAGCTGGCAGAGTGTTAAGCATCCTGACTGCCTGATGAACAGAGCTGTCTCAGTCTGCTGGTTCGAGCCTGGAGACTCCTCAGTCTCCTCCCCGATGGCAACAGGCTGAAGCAGCTGTGTAGTGGGTGTGTGGGATCACCTGCCATGCAGAGGGCTTTCTGAGTGAGGCGGTTGCTGTGTAAGTCCTGTAGTGAGGGCAAGGAGGTGCCGACAATCAATAAATATGTCATTGTCATGGTCAAGATCCTGTGTGGCCTGTTTCAGCATCATGCTGAAAATGTTTAGAAAAGAACTGGTGCAAGAACTCAGTCCCGCTTGACACCATGATGGAAAAGGGCTCAGACAGTTTTTTCATTCAACCTTTATTTAGGCAGGTTAATCTCATTGAGCCTTGAGGACTCATTTGCAAGAGAGACCTGGCTACAAACAAAGAATGATGACAACAGCAACAGTAGATTTTCCTTGGACAATCAACAATAGACAATCATAAGAGAGAAATACAGATTTTTTTAACAAGTTAAAACAAAGATCTAAAAAAGCTAAGTCTGATCAGACTGGTCAGACATCTTAAAACAAATATGTCAAAGTAGCAAAACAGACAGATTATAAGGCAGATGTAGAAAATCAAAAACAGGAACATGTCTGCATTGGTTTTTGCCAGGATTCCAACAGATTCTTAAAACCATTTAGAGAGGTCAAGGTCGAGAGCTTCAGATCTTTTTGTAAGATATTCCATGAAGCAGGAGCAGAGTAGGAGAAGGCCCTTTTGCCAAGTTCAGTCCTCACTGACGGAACACTGCAGGTAATCATGTCCTGAGAGCGCACGCTGTAGCTGCACTCACGCAGAGACATGTAGGAGGAGATGTATGAAGGCAGCAGACCAAGAAGTGATTTAAAGATGAAAATGTACCAGTGGAAGAGTCTGCGTGAGGTTAATGATGTCCAGTTAACCAGTGAATACAGGGTGCAGTGGTGGGTACGATAATCACAGCCAGTTATGAATCTTAGTGCACCATGATAGACAGCATCCAACATCTGCAGGGTGCTTGTAGGAGCGTTCATGTAGATAATGTCACCGTAATCAATGGAGGGAAGGGAAGTCACAGATACAAGATGTTTCCTAGCATTCAGTGTTAGACATGATACGTTTCTGAAAAAGAAACCCAGTTCCCCATTTAGCTTGACAAGTGGCCTTCATGGAGCTGGGAGATCATCTTCATGAATTTTGGGGGATGGTTGTATTCTTGGATAGCTCTTACTGATGGTGTAATCTGACTTATTGCAAAACATGAAGCATCATGAGTAAAAAAAAAAAAAATCTACCAGAAGTTTTATGTTGCTACACTTGGGCAGCATTGGGCCTCATGCAAGAACATGTTCGTATTTTTATCCTAAATTTCTCTTACTTTTGTTCGTACGAACATGCCACGTCAGATTCAACAAACTCTTCTATCCTCAGGAAAAGTGTGTAAATGAGCTGCGTACGTATGATGAATTCCACCTGTTCTATCCACCTGCGCGTGCACGCGGAGAGGTTATTTACATAATTCCCACCCCTCAAAACACCATATAAGGCTACGTTTCCTGCCTCAGAGAGCAGGAAGTGTCCGTTCATACAAATGACAGCGAAAAGTAAAAAGGATAACTTTACTGGTGCGGAGATTGAAGTTCTGCTCTCCGAGGTCGAGAAAAGCAAATCTGTCCTTTTTAGCAGCGTCACTCATGGGATTAAAGTACCAGCTAAAGCCAAAGAATGTTTGTTTATAATAAATGTGGACCTTAAAATATACACACGTCCTGGTGGCTCACTGGGTAACGCAGTGTGCCGTTAGCTGCTCCTGACCTTATCTAGACCTCGTGGGTTCGATTCCCACAAGGTATGACAATTTTTTTTTCCCTTCTTTCTTTAGATTATTTATTCATTCCAGATTAAAAAACCTTTATGCTTTATTTCTTGTTGTATTGTAAATAGTTTTCTTGTGTTTTTTAAATCTGGAATGAATTAAAAGAAAGAAAAAAAACGTTGTCCCATGTGGGAATTGAACCCATAAGGTTCGGAACGACGAGCCAACGCTCATCTCACTGAGCTATCGGAGCTCTATGACTGCAACAGGAGGAGGTCAAGGTAAAGTCTGCGTTACCGAGACAAATTAAACTTAAATTAATTCATAATTTAAGTTGGTTTTAGTTTGAGATCTTCATATTAATATTGTAGTGTTAGAAAACGGCATTGATAACAAATTGATTTTAATTTAAATATTTTAATCCGTTAGTCATTATTACATTTAAAATTATAATTCTAATTCAAACAGAATAACCTATTGTCAAAAATAATTATGGTGCGTGATTTCTTTGGACTCAAAATATTTTCTGAATAACGAAATATAAAGTTATTAGTGAAGAAAATCCGTCTGGATAACAGCAGACTGACTGCTCGTAAAATATACGACAGGTCTGGACCACTCGTAAATTTTGTTCGTATCTGAAAAAATCTTAGGATACGAAAACATTGTTGAATGCCACAAATGCTCCTAAATCACTCGTACGCACAGTTTAAGAACAAATCTGTGCGTACGAACGGTTCTTGCATGAGGCCGATTGTGCAATTGGTAGAGCTGTTGCCTCTCAGCGAGAAGGTTACTAGACCAAATCCCACCCAGGGGCCTTTCCAATGAAATAACATTTTGTTCAATTTTGCATGGTGCACTGTCAAATTTTGAATGACAATAAAGCTTGTATTTATTTATTATTTGTTTATTTATTCCAAGTGAGTTTGCATGTTCTCTCTGTGCATGTGTGGGTTTTCTCCAATTTCCTCCCACAGACAAAAAACATGCATGTTAGGCTGATTGGTAACTTTTTTTTTCTTTTTTTTATAGATGGCCTCCCTTCTCACCTTACAGCCATCCTCTCACTCCGATATGAATTTTTATTTTATTTTTTATAATAGAGAGAAAGAAAAGGAAAGACAGAAAGTAAAACAAAAGAAACACAACAATTATCCACAAAAAAGCACAAGGCAAACACACCCAACTTCCGTCTGCAATCCTGCAAAGTACATGACAGAACACAGCAACACATGCATAAAGACTAATAACATTTATGACCTTGCAGTAGATTTCCATAAATATACATACCATACCTACAAATATATATACAGTATACATACATATACATTCATATTCATTCATATACCCATCTACATATCTGCATATATCTACATATACATCCCTGCATCCATTTGCGTGTGGTTGTGAGCATGCATAAGTGAAAAAGTTTCCTCCAATAGAACATTCAATAGTAATCGTGAGGAATCAGAGATCCCCCCCCAAGGCCCGAGGCAGGCAAAGGGGCAACCAGAGCCCAAGACCCCAAGCAGGACCCCGAGCCCAGAGTCCCCAGGGCCACCCGAACAGGACGAGCCACTCACCAACTCCCCAGATCCGACCAAAGGGGAGAACAGGAGAAGCCCCACCAGTGACTACACACAATGACCCCCCGGGGTCAACAGCGACAAATTCACAGGCCCCCGCCGGAGCCCGCTGCACCAACGTAGCCCCAAGGCCGGACACCGAGGCCCGGGCACCGGGGACGCCCGTCGCCCACCCCTCAGGCCCAGACCCGACAGGACCAGGAGACCCGAGCCCCACCAGGCAGCCACCAGGCCGAGCCGACACACGCCCAAGCGCCCAACCCCAGAAAGTGAGGGCCCCAAGCACGCCTGCAGGCAAAGGAACACCCACCAGGTGGCCACGCGGCAGGAGCGCGACACTGAGTGTCGCTGATTGGTAACTCTAAATTGTCTCTAGATGTGAGTGAAAGTGAATGTTTGTTTGTCTCTTTGTCTCTATGTGGTCCTGTGATGGACTGGAGACCTGTTCAGGGTGTCCCCCACCTCTCGCACAGTGACTGCTGGATATGGGCACGTGTGACCCCGGTGACAGGGAAAGGAAGAAGCAGGTAATAGATGATGGATGGATGTTGCTTAACTTGTGAGAACACAACTTTGATTACAGACCAGAGTCACAGACGCTCATCCTTCGTGCCGTGCCTCAGCCCTCTGAGGCTATATGGTTTCCACTTGGACCAGAAATAACAGCAAGCAACAATATAGCAGTGCACTGAGCAGTCAGGGAACCACAAGAGAGAGAGAGTACTAGAAACATAAAATGTCAAGTAACTGTTACTAATTACAACATCTCCTGATTTCTAGTCTTTCCTTTATTACGACAACAAGCTTCAAATTTATTACCACTAATGTTGGCTTATCCTGTGCTTCTTGATTTTAAGCAGACAAAAACATATGCTGCAAAAAGTGCAGATATGAAGCTGACCTAAATGTTTCAGTGGTCACAATAATAATGGGGGTCGAGATGGAGTAGAGGCAGGACAGCCCACCTGGGACCAGAAAGGACCAGGCTCGATCCCCAGTCAATGCACATCTTGTGGTGTCTCTGAGCAGCACACCCTATCCCCAATTGCTCCCTGGGCGCCCCCAATAGCTGCCCACCGCACCACCCGGGGGTGGATGGGTCAAATGCAGAGAGCCAGTTTTGTCATTGTATGGGAACATACAATGATGACAATGCATACACATTATTATTAATATATATAGACTACAAAATTAGATAAAGTAAAACAATACCTTTTTTTTCCCCTCTTTCAGCTGCTCCCTGCTTTAGGGGTCACAGCGAACTAAGTTGCACAAATACTTGGCAATTATTTCTATGCCGGATGCCCTTCCTGACGCAACCACAGACAATGAGCTACCACAGCTCTCTGTGTGGAGCAGAGTGCTGCTATCTATCAGATGGTGGGGGGTTAAGGGTCTTGCTCAAGGGCTCAGAGTGGGGCAAATGAGTGTGGAGGCAGGTGTGGATGCTTCACCTATCCCACCCATATTTTGATATTGTCGGTACCGGGAGTTGAACCAGTGATCTTCCAATCACAGGTCCACCTTCTCTAACATCTGCACCACCAATAAAACAATACTGAACAAAAAAAAAGTGCATACTATTTGGGGGGAAACTAACACATCATTGCAACTATAACCATTTTTAGCAGATGCAATTTTGAAGTATTAAAGTATATCAGTTTTTCCGAACCACAAACCCCATTTCAACATAAATATTTTTCTAAACATAATTATTTAGAAAAAAAGGCAGTTCATCCAAAGATCTAAGGAAGTTCAGCTTAATGATTCTCATTCAGTTTTAATTGCAAGTGTTACATGCTTCTGCTTTAGAGCTCTTTATTGGACTCAAGGAGGAGGGGAGCCTGAAATCATAGAAAAACTAAAGAAAATATAAAGATAAAGTCAGGATGCAGGATGAGCTGCAAGGTTGATCAGGGGATGCTGTTGCCAGGACAACCATCTCCACATTGACACTGAGTGTGGACCAGTCAATCCAAACCCCAGAAAATTAGACAATGTCAAAGCATATTTTATTCCAAACAACAATGAGTGTCTAGCATATAACTGGTTAAAAGTCAGATTTCTACAAACGAACATGTTAGAAGTTAGCATTAAGACAAAACAAACAAGAGTAAGTTGGGGGGAAATATAATAATTTGCTTGTAATTAACCAGTCTGATTGCTTCTTACGTTACAGCGTTTTATAATTTTGTGAACGTTTAATGGCTGACATGTCTGTCTTCAAGGGTTGCACGAACATAGACGAAGTAATATGTGAATTTGAGAGGACACCGCCGTATCATTCAGACCGGTGTCATTCTTTAGCACATATGCGCTGACAGCTGAGCTAACGCTGGCTTCAAGAGCCGACCAAGCCCATCCGCCTGTTTTCTGACCAGAAAATAACACACCCCTTCTACACAGCTAACCTCGATTAAATTGCATTTTAGCCTTGCTGTGGCGAAAATAAAAGAGGACTCAGGCATGTAAAGTTACCTTTACGGTAAACCTCCGGGAATAAAAGGTTTGCGGTACCCGTCCCGTCCCGGTGAAGGTTTTCTTGGACGCAAATGTCAGCCTTCTGCTCCGCTCCCCGCTTCTTCTTCGGTGGTGTTTTTAAGAGCTGCTGTCAGAACAGCGTTGGAGGACTGCTGTAGCGCCACCGCGCGTCTCGGAGGAACGTAGTCTGTCTGCGTAGATTTATCTTCTTGCTGGTGAAGATTCTCAGTCGTCCAGGACATGATAAAATCAAAAAAGGCGTTTAATACACAGGATCAACTGGACTTTATTTCTTGGTTTTTTCTTTTCTTTACTCAAAGTGGAATTCTTTATTTTTTTCTTTATTCAATTATAAAACACAAAGACAAATTCAAAAAAACTTTTAAAAACAAAACATAAAATGAAACGAAGAAAAAATATTATCATATCAGCTCCTTCTTAAACAAAATCAATTCAAACTATCAATTTAAACAATAATCATCTATACATAATACAGCAAAATGCATAACTCATCAAAATTTACCGTTTAGAATGCATTTGATATTAATTAACGTATCTTTTCAACAAAATAGTTTAAATCTTTTTCTTAAATATAAACATTGACTTCACTTTTTTTACATCGTTTTCCGAAGTATTCCATAGACCTATTCCCTGTGTTGAAGTAGACCGACCCTTTAAACTGGTTCTATACTTTGGTTTTACAAAAATATCTATTCCCTTTAGATTATAACATCTTTTCCTTTTCACAAAATATGCTTGAATGTTCGATGGTAGTAAGTAATTCTGAGCTTTATACATGAGTAAAAGAATATTATAGTCTACCAAATCATAAAACTTAAGTAATTTCAATTGACAAAACAAAATACTAGAAGGATGACAATAATGCTTTTTTGTTATAATTCTTACAGCTCTTTTTTCCAAAATAAAAATAGGCTTTGTTATGGTTCTCGTGAAAAAGTTAATTTGTTAACAAGTGACAAATAATTTAGTCTATTCTGGGTTCAATGTATAGATTATTGCTGTTACTCTATTTTGTTTGCTCTAACGGGCCAAAATGTATATTCATGAGGATTTTAAACACTAAAATTATAAGAAATTAGTATTTATGTAACAACTTGATATTTTTAATACACAATAATGGTCTTATAGACTAAAACCACCTCTAATAGAACCACCTTCTGCCTCCCACTGGGATTAAAAATATATATTTGTTCAATTCAAATGATTTAATTTTGGAAATTTTCAGCACAAAAACACGTGTTCAGGCAACAAAACAAAAATATGCTTTTTATTTTGTATTTGGAATCCATGTCAAGTTTAAGGCTGCTGTTCTCTGAAAAGTATTCAGCTCTTTTTTCCCAAAATGATTTGAAATATAAGCATACAAATAAGTAAAAAAGTTTGAAAATAGAGCTAATCAATTAAATTTAACTAACCCTATACCTTCTGGTTTATTTCTTTCCTTACACAACCTATTCAGGTTGAGGAAGGGTTGGAAACTTTAGGTTGAGAAGTTACTTGAATTATTGTATTGTTGATTAAATTAAAAGTCAAAACAAAACTGCAGCAAAACTGGAAGCCGGATTATAAATGCTGTAACTCACAATTAGATACAGATGTCATTTAGAATGATTAATTTTGTCAAGAGTCGATGAAATTCATAAAACAAAACCAATATCTGACAGAATGGGGACCCATTCATGTTTGAACGACATTTACAATAAAAAAGGTCATTATACTAAATTAATTTAGATAATTTTGTCATTAGAATGCTTAATGGCTCAGTTTAATCAAATAATATTAAACTAACAAAAAGAAACAAAGACATGAAGCTAGCAACTGTATATAAAACCTAAGTCTCAAACATTCAAATATTTGATCAAGTCATATTTGGAGCTTATCTTTTTCTCAAATGTCTTTTTAAATGTTTATTTTGTCTAATTTCATATAAACTGTTTGTCTCTATTACCAAAGCTGT